>BQNB010054762.1:26427-39409 GCA_026074375.1 Tanacetum coccineum | reverse complement strand
TCTTTGAATTCAAACGATCAAGATGCCTTAGATTCTGCAGCAGGTGGAAATTTCTTAGACAAGATGCCTCAAGAAGGTTTAGCGATTATTGAAAGCAAGTCAAAAGTTCGTTATTCTAGAAGTCGTGCTAATGATCCAAGAGTGAGTACGGATGCTCCTCTTTCTAATAATTCTTTCGAAATGCAACAAATAGCCGCTTCTCTCGAAGATAAGATGACTATCAAGATGAACAAAATAATGAATGAAATGAAAGCTTTAGTTGTTACTACTCCTGCACCCGTCAAAGCAGTTGAGGAAAGGTGTACCACTTGTGGTAACAATCATAGTTTTAATGTGTGCCCAATGACTAGAGGTAGTTATGAGTACCCGGTTTATCACGATAATTTCCAACAATTTCAACAAACCGCATCGGTTGGTAATTTTGTTCAAAATGGAAATTCCGGGTACCGTGCTCCTAACTTGGCAAACCAAATGAGACCACCAGGCTTTAATCAACCTAATCCACAAGTTTCTAGACCTAACCAAGGATACAATGCTAATCAAGGGGACAATGGGAATAGAAATGTAAACCAAACCAATCAAGTTTACCATGGAGCTAACTCGGGCTTATCTCAACAAGCTCAAGCTTATCAAGTCCCGAGTACACCAGCTCCGGTTACTTATTCAAGGTTTGAGGCTTACACAAAAGCAAATGATGCTACTTTGACCAATTTGCAAAAGAATTTGAATGATTTCAAAAAGGAGCAACAAGATTTTCAAAATGAGCAAAGGAATTTTCAGAATATGATGCTTAACATGTTTCAAAAACAAATGGGAAATAACAATACATCAAGTTCAGGAACTTTACCCAGTAATACCATCACAAACCCAAGGTGTGAAGCTAGAGCCATTACGACTCGAAGCGGACTTTCTTACACACCGGTTCCACCAATTCCACCACCTCTCTATGATGAGAATGAACCTTTGACTGAGAAGGAAACCGAGGTGACCAAGGATAAGGTGCTACCGAGCACCCAAGACATCCAACCTCCGGTTATCCAAAAATCTCAAGATCCGGTTAAGCCGGTGAGCAGTCCAATTTCTCCTGAGCCTTCTTCTGCTCAAGTTGATAATTCTCCACCATCAAAAGAACCTTCTAAAAGAACCCGTCTCCATACCCTTTACTAGGTAGAGCATGAAAAAGAAAGGTGGAAAATGATAAAGTGCAAATCCAAAAGTTTTGGGAAAATGTTCAAAAAGATTCAATGTGACATTACTTTTTGGCGGAGGCTTTTTTGATCTTAATGCCTAAGTATCAAAAGATGTTAAAAAGCTTGTTGTCAAACAAAGAAAAGTTGAATGAGATGGCTAATACTCCAGTAAGTGAAACTTGCTCGGCAATCATTCTCAAAAAGCCTTCCCGAAAAGGCTTGGTGTACTACCTGAAAATTTTCATCCCGTATATTTTAGTGAGCTTAAATTGCAAAGCCTTAGTCAGACCTAGGTGCCAGTTATCACAACTTATGCCATTCTCTGAAAAACAAAGTTAGTCCATCCTGTCATTGCAATTCTACCCGGATGACCTAGAAACTACAAATTGCCTCTTTTTGTGTTCCTAAGGAATTGCTAGAGATGTCTTGGTTCCCGTTGAAGATTACTTTTTCCGCCGATTTTTTGTTGTATAGACTTTGAGTGTAATTACCAATACCATTTGATACGTGGGTGGGGACTTTCTTAAGGACCGCAGCACGGGTCCTAATTGATGTTCACAGGGAAGAGCTAGTGATAAGGGATGGTATGGAAAGAATAGTTTTTAAACCGGATGGTAGTCAAGACAAAGAGTCAATCCATATGATGGACATTTATGATGACCGGGTCAAAGATGTTTGTGAACCTAAAAATGATGATTCTTCCACATCCATTATTGTTGAAGAGTTTGAATCTCTTTTGGAAAAAATTATTAAACAAAAAGAAGAAGTTTAGGGAATTTCTGACCCATCGCTATAAGAAAGGCTTGTTTTTAGAATCATTTAACCAAGTAAGAGTTATTCATTCTACCTAAAAAAGCTTCCAAGAATGCAAAATTCACACACATCTTTCCAACAATAATCTTAGGACTCATTCACATGGGGGATGAAGGATATCTACTATTATTACCAAACAAAGAATTAAACAAGATATCTCATTCCGAATCCAAGAGATCCAAAATTGAAAAGATGTGATTTTTCCTCTTTGTGATGATTTTCAAAGTTTCAAGACTTTTTCAAATCCTCTCTTTGAGAAAGAAGATGATTTTCCCTCTAGAAATGACGAGTCAATTCTTAAAGAGGAGGTTCATAAGGAAACTCTTAAGAGTAATTTGAACCCTCTTTTTGAAAAAGACGAGGAAATCATTTCTAATGAGGTATCTAGACAAATTTCTCCGAAAGTTGATGTTAAAGCCATGATGTCTTTTCATTTCCCCAATGGAAATGTGATAGAAAATGGCAACAAACGAGTTTTTTAAAAAGATATGGATGAATTAATCATGAAGTTTTCAAAAGAGATAACGAAAATGATTTTGGGAAATTCATGATCATAAAGGAAGAGGAAATTGCCATGTCCTAGATGGTTTACTTGATAGATGAAAAATTCTCTTCTTTTAAATAATGATAAAAGGTTGAATCTTTTGAAAGAAAGACAAAAGAGGATTTTGAAACAAAAAATGAACCTGAGTTCAAAAAAGAGTTACAAGTTTTTCATCCTGACATTGAAACACTTAACCATTTTGAGTCTACCTCTTATGTTGGGAGTGATTATGTGTTTTATGAGGATTTTAATCTTGTGGATATGATATTCCCCATGAACATTCAGGGAAAGATATTTGACCCAGGGATAACATTTCATGGGAAATCTTTTGAAAAGGATGCTTTTAAGGATAAGAGTTCAAAAGAGTTAGCACCATCTAAAGCTCTTTTGACTCTTGATGTTTTTGACCCACTCCACCCACCCTTAATGGACTTTCATGTTACCAAAGCATTTTTCGGGTTCACATTTTCTCTCTTGAAAATCTTTTCCAAAAAGTTTTTTGAACCCGAGATCAAAAATGCTACGGTATATCTTTCATCCCTAGTTTGGGGAGGTTTCCACCTTTTGGAATTTCTTCACCCTCACTATTATCCACCATAATGAAACTAGTTTGGGGAAAGAGTCAAGCGAAGGGGACTCTATAATAAACAAGCGCTTCGTGGGAGGCACCCCATGCTTATCCTTTTTATTTTCTTTTGATTTTCTCTTTGCTTCCCCAAGGACAAATTAATTCGGGGGCGAGTATAGCTTGTACTCGGTTAACAAAAACTAAGCCGTTTTAGAGATATTTTTGAGCTAACAATGAAAAAACAGATGAGAGAACTGTTCTCTTTCGTTTTCTTGTTGTTGTTTGTGATTTTTTCTAGGTTTTCCGGATTTGGGAAGACTCATGTTCAAATATTGTGAAAGGACACAAGCAATGGCCACATTTCCATCGATGGTACACTAATCTTCACTTCATAAAATATGGAAATCTCTTATCCTTTCTTAATCGAACTAAACATCTATTCTTTGGGATTCCATCAGAATTTTTGTAAAGATTCCTTTTGACCCTTATTTTTAAACTATGAGGACAAGTATCATTTTAGTTTTGGGGAAGGAGATCTTCGATATTGACTTGCACTTCCGCAACCTGTTTGAACCTTTTTGAATATCATTTTTTGTGAAAAAAGTGAAAAATTTAAATTTTTAGCTTACAAGAAACGCTCAAAAGAAGCGTAGGTTTAGGTAAAAACACCATTTTTTGGTAATCAGTTGGTGAAAATAGGAGTTAATTTCGACTTGAACGGGTGAAATTGCCCTAAGCCTAGTTCTGTAACCTACTTTTTGTGTGGGGCAGCTTTCACAAATCTCTATTGCGTTTGGATAAAAATGTGAATAACAAGAAATGAATGTATTTAAATAAATTTTTATTTGTTTAAGCAACGGTTTATATGGAAAACCTAAAGCTTATATAAGTTGCATTTGTGTCTTTTTACTCCCAAAGCTCTTAGACACACTTAATCATACGTGCTCTTTTTAATTTAAGCTAAGTCAACCTATTCTTTAGAAAAAAGTCTTACATTTGAAAAAGAATTCATTTATAAGTAAGTAAGATTTTTGGTTTCAAATTTATAAGTTGATTTTCCTAAGTGAAATTTTCCATTCATCAAAAAAATAATTATAAAAAGATGCCAATGAAGCCATTTCTAATGCAAAAGCATTATTTTACTGCCAATTAAGCATTCGCAAAAATAGAATATATAAAAGCTATATAAATTTTAATCAGTTGGCGTATCCAGAGTGAGGAGAAAGACTCAGAATGGGGACGCAACTAAGGATTAAAACTATGTACATGGAATCAAGGTTCGTAGGCATTCTCACTAGGAAAACTAGGGAGCGGCGGCTAGGTGATGATTGCAACTAAGGGACTTCGGATCTAGGCTTTGTAGAAAAGGTGTTGTCCCGCGATAACTCCACAAACGTTAGCAGCGGAGTGGGGGTTCGAACTAAGAACAACCGTTTTGTTGATAAGCGATAATCCTAACTGGAGAAAGGCCTAGTAGGGTTCGAACTAAGAAAAACATTCCCTATTGCAAAAAAAAAAAATAATTTATAAGTAATATTGGAACATAACAGAATGGTTAAAAATTTCAGTTTCTCAATCAAATTAATAAAGTTTGTTTCCTAATCTCTTTTATCTTTGAATTCGAGGTTTATCTATTGTTTTAATTAACATTTAAGCTCATAAGGCTTATATGTAAAGCTTAGATGAATTTCAACTATGAAGATAAAATTGATCTATGGTATGAGTTAAAAGAGATGCAACACACTTAGTCATTAATTTAATCCTGGAGTTAAAAGTTCACAAGTTTGTAATATACAGCTTAATCATTGGACTTATATTGACAATGATATTGTTTAATAGCTTGTTTAGTCTAGTGAAAAGTCAAGGATGACGAATTTTTCCTCCTTTTTGTTGTCTCTATTAATCGGGAGTAACCTATTTCAATGAGCCTAAAAGTTGCAAAGTTGCAATGATTGCCATTAATGTGTTTCCATGGGATTAAATGTTTAAAAAAGCTTAAGTTGTTTAAAAAGGTGATTCATAAAAAGTGAAAACAAGGGCATTTTGGAAACTTGTTAGTTTACAAAGTGTACACTTGATAACATTGCGTGAGGACACGGCAATCCTTTAGTTTGGGGAATTTTGATAAATTCTTAATTGTATATAGTAAATACCCGGGATTTTGCCAAATAAAAGCCATAAAATGCCAAAAGAATAGAAAAATATGTGCTTTTGTGTCTATTGTGCAAGAAAGGATAAAAAGGACAAAAAGAAGAAAAATCAGTCAAAAACCGACAAGGAAACGAAAGAGACAAGAAAAAGAGTGAAGACGGAAAGCCAAATCAAAAGCCGGACCAGATTGATACAAGAAATGAAGCTCAAGATAAAAGTCAAGGACCAAATTTGCAAAAAGGAAGAAAGTTGTTTATAAAGGGAGAAAATAGAAGTATTCATCTACAAGGACTGGAAATGCAAATTTTGAAACCTACTTCTTTTATACTAAGAAAGGGACGGGTGAAACGCAGGGACCATTATTGCAAATACTCCAAACCTTTAAACATAAACGCGGGCTTGAAAACTCCCTCTAACCGCCTCAACAGAATTTCCCGCCAAAAACATTCCACAAACCCAACTTCGCCAAATCCCTACCCCGCTCCTCTATATCACTTGAGCTTGTTCTAAATCCTCCTCCACATCACCTAGCCCACGTGTCAAGTCCTCATTGGCTCGAACACCTCATCACCATCATCAAACGGCTATAAATCAATTTAAAAGGATCAACGGCTGAGATTGAATGGAAGATTCAAGAAACTCTCACCTCTTTTCTTCATTTCTCTATAAATAGGACTTGTAGGTTTCATTTTTTCGGTTGTTGTTTTTGTTTTTAATTTTCAGTTCGTATTTTCTTCAATTTTAAGCAATTTTCTTTCAAGTTTTTAGCAAACAGCTTTAAGCTCTTGTACTTTCCTTATTTCATCTTGTACTTTACATTTTGAGTAATAACATTCAGTCTTTAAGTTTCAATTGCTTTTGATTTCCATTTTAAGGAGCCGTTCCATCCAATAAGCTCTCAATAAGCTTCTTTGAGCTTATTCCTGTTGTCAAAGCTTCAAATTCAGTCAAATTTTTGGTTTTTAAGCAATTCATTACTCATTCTTAATACTAACCATTTTACATCAAAGTCATTGATCATTGAGTGCATTTGGTTCAATTTGAAGGATCAAAGAGAAATAAGCTAAAAATCACTATTGATTTATCAGGTTTAGAGGCTTTGGAAGCCATTAGGAACACTTAAGTTTCTTCTCTTTGATAGCTTAAGTGTGAAGACTCTTCAAATCTCAGGTTTACTTTTCTGAACTTCAATTTAGCATTTAAAAGCTTAATTCATTTTAGCTTATTCATTTGGAATCTTATGTTTAATCCTGCTCATTTTGCTTAGATTAGATTATAGATGTTATTAGTTTCAAAACTGTTTTTAGTTACATTTCATTTAGTTTTTCATAATTTTCACATCTGCATTTAGCCTTAAATAAAGCTAGAGAGAAACTAGCTATTTCTCAAATAAGCTGTGGACTTTTAGTGTAAAATAGCATAAAGTATGTCCTATTTTATAGAAGTAGATATAAATAGAAAATTTAGCTTTTTAGTGTTAAAATAGATTTTGAGCATTCTTTAGTTTTGACAGTTCCTGTTAAGGAGTGTTTGGATTTAGGAATATTTGACTCTTAAAGTCAAAAATTCAATGTCAAAGCTTTTCATATAGTTTTGTTAGGTTAATGATTTTCAAGTGTACAATAGTTTTAAAAGTAGGTGAAAAATTTAAGAGATTTGAGCTAACGATTGCATCCAGCACAGGGCACTTTAGATAGCAAATTAGTTTAAGATGATGGTAGAGAGTCTTTACATATAGTATAGATGATATTAGTCAATCATTAGGGTTGTTATATTGGATTAAGCGTTTACCTTACCGATGGTAACATGAGCTTTTATTGTGTATAGTTGTTAAGGAAGGAGTTTGAATTGCTTGTAGTTGCGTAAACGGGTGAGTGTCATAGCCCTATCTTTTCTAAGATTTTTTATTGGGGTAGAAACGATGCTTGAGTATGTGATGTTTTATTACTGTGATATTTGATGGTTGAGCTTAAAAATGTATGTACTGTGTGGCTATTACTTGCTATGTGTTGAATTGAATTGACAAGTGGATCCGGGTTGGCTTGGATCGTGGGATCATTCCTTCCCCACTTGGGTTGAGCCGAGCTATTTTTGAGTTGAGCTATTTTGTTTGAGCTATATTGATTTGAATTGTGTTGAATTGAGCTGATTGATTTGTAGTATGTGATAGTTCATGATATGCCATGCAACTGTTTATCTTTATCACAGTAATGTTGGAATTGTTTTGAAATGTTTTGAGGTTGGTGTCTAAAACCTATGGCATCTCACCAACCTAGTGTTGACGTGTTTTAGCATCGTTTTCAGGTAACTCAGGTGATCGAAATTGATGTTAGGAGAGTTGCTAGTGAGACCATAAGATGCAAGTTGAAGATCTATGATTTTGCTATGCCGTTTTATTTGAGCAATATGTTGATTTGATTTCTAGACTTTGTTTTGATATTATAAGACTTGTATGGATGGTAATCCTTATCATTCATATTTGGTCGTTGGTTTTTTTTGTTGGATGTTATCATGACACGTTGTGTCTTTGCATTTATTACACTATTTAGTATTCCTCTATAAAGATACCATGTGCTATGTTAATATCTTTCATGTTATGCCTCGCGTTTCCGCCTTGGCGGGGTGTGACAGATTGGTATTCAGAGCCAAGGTTATAGAGAATTAGGTGGTTGAACCTAGACTATAACCTAGGAGTCCTGGAAGTAGATGCATTTAGGGCGTAAGTGTTTGTGTACGTATATACTGTATGTTCCCGCTATCTATAAGCTTGAAATTCTCTCTATTTTTGATTTACTACTATATAATATGAAATATATACTTTTTCATTATGGGGATCTAATAGTATATACCCCTTTGTTATTCTTTTAGTCATGTCTTCCCCTACCCTTAGGAGATATCGTTGGGAGATTGTTTACCTCAATGGACCCGCGAAGTTGGGTGACTTTTGAGAGAGAAAAGTCAAACCCAAGCGAGGCCCAACATAAGTTTATTTTGTTTCCTACCTTGATGCGTTGCTATAATCGAGGATTGCTTTTATATTTTGGGTCGCGATGTGACTTCTGTTTCGTTTAGTCGATTGGGATTTTATGGTTCGTTAGATGGATTATTATGTCTGGGTTATATTTGCATTATTATTAAGTGCTATGTGGTAGATGTATGTTATCATTGAGATATGTGGTCTTGGAAGTAATTACACGTGTGCAAAAGGTGCAATTATAATTATAGTCGCGAACATAATTATAAAGGCAACACACACGTGGACTTGTGACTTTGATTGCATTGATCATTGTTGCTTGTATGTATTATATAAGGATGTAAGTTTGGATAGTTATGTAAATAGTAGTGTAGATGTGATGTGAGATCCTGTTGAGGATGGTTGTGTGGTCCGAGAAGTCCTCTCTTAACCGATTTGGCAATTATATTAGGTGGGTTGCATAGATGGTAAGGTTCCCTTTCATCTATCGTTTGTAGATACATCGGATACCTGTTGGTGTGGTTGTCACGATTCTTAAGTTGGTTCGTTAGCTCGTTGATTCGTTGAGATATCCAACGCTCGTGTTGGTATTCTAGGGTGTTATCATAGAACTGGTGTTCTACGTTCTCCGTTCGACGTTTTGATTGTTTTCCTTTTGTCTAAGGGTGACGATACTTTTTGGTTTGGTTCTAAGACCTTTGGTATGGATGAGTTTTATGGTTTGTTTGGTTTGCAAGAGTTCTTGTCGTGTTCGTTTTCAAGTAAATTAATATTATGGTATTGGAATTCTTAAGGTATTTTGGGAGTCTATTTTGCTATCATGACGTCTCGTGTTACGAGTCATAAATTCCTTTTCAAAGTAATTTTGTTGTAGTCGATATCATATTATTTAGGTGTTAAAAAAAACTTCTTTCGAAAATAAATTATATAAATAAAATGCAACACATTTGTTTTAACCATCTTTTGATTTCTTTTATAAAATCATAATTAAAATAAGTTTATGAAAATTTTATTTAAATTTATTTTTACACTTAAAATTATTGGCATTACTAACTAAGGCGATTCTATTGCTTTAAAATGATTGGTATAAGGTTATGAGGGAAAGTTTCCTTGGGTAAAAAGTCGGTTTTGGTACAAAGGTTCTTAATCTTTTAATTAATGGGTCGTGGTACGTGGTATTATTCATTGGGTGTCTCTAGCATCATTGATGCGTTTGTTAGGTCTGAAGTTCGTTCGTTATGTCGATATTTATATTCGGTTGTTTCTACTTTTGGGATTGTGTGATTTTTGGGTCCATACCAATTGGTGCATGTGAAGTTTGGTATTTGCTCATGGCGTGATTCTAGAGTTGATGGTAGGTCATATCTTCTGAGTGGTGCGACTAATAGTAGCGAAGCGAATGGAATTATTCGAAATCCCAAGTTGGAATTGGAGAGTTTTTGTTTTACTTTTGATTTAGTACCTTTTAGTTGTGGGAAGCGTCTGTATTGCTTGGTAGGAAGAAAGGTGAGTAGTTTGAAATGTGCATAGATTATCTCGAGTAGAGTGAGATAGAAAATTCGTATGTAATGTCACCAATGGAGGGTGCACGGGGATGACGTAGCTAAGATTGTTTTTAGGATGCGTAATGGACACGTTCAAGTTTACGGCTATGCCTTTTGGGTTAACCAATGCACTAGCGGTTTTCATGGAGTTAATGAGCAAGGTGTGCATGGATGTATATAGACAAGCTAGTTAACGTATATATACCGAAGACATTTAAACCGACCCGAAGTCTAAAGAGAAGCATGAATCACACTTAAAGAATGATCGTTGAGCTGCTGAAGGAAGAGAAGGTGTACGTGAATTTTTCCAACAACATAGAAGCGAAGCCAAGAGGATGCTATCTAGAGAAGGAAGGAATCAAATGGGTAATGAGCCGGTCATAGCATTACTGGAAGGAGCGGATGATTTCATAGTATATTATGACGCGCGGAGCAAGGATTTGGAAGTATACTTAGTCGAAGAGAGAGGGAGATTGCTTGTACGTTGCGACATCTGAAGGTTCTTATGAAGGATTGCATGACTAACATGGTAGGTTTTGCCCTATAATACTAGAGGCATTAAGTGAACGAGACGTGGAGAGTGATCTATACGGATCATAAACGTTTCCAACACACTTTCAATCAGAAGGATTGAACATGAGGCAGAGTCGATGGATGAAGTTATTTAATGAGTACGGTTTCGAGGCCAAGTACCATCTGGGAAAGGCAAATGTAGTTGTTGAATCGTGGAGTAGGAAAAAGAGTGAAGCCAAGAATAAGTTCTGGATTGACGTATGACGATTCAAGCTAAGATCGAGAAAGGATGTTGGTGTTATAAGATAAGACGTCCAAAGCAAAGAACGCGTCAACATGAGAGGTTGCGTGGCTTGGACCAACGAGTGTGAAAAGAGATGGAGAGTGGTTCATATTGGTTAGACAAGGTTCGGATCTCCAGTTGGAGAGATGTAAGGACCTTGGCTATGGAAGAGGCTTATACAATAAAGTATCCTATCCACCCTGGAGCGGATGCGACTTAGTGTTGTCTTAGGTTTTCAAATTGGTGGTCGAGTATGAAGAAGAACATAGCTAGTTGCGGTAGTAAGTATTCAGCGTGTGCAGAAATGGAAGTTGAGTAAAAAGGGTCTTCAGGATTGTTGCTACGACCTGAAATACCCGAGTGGAAGTGGGAAAGGATAACTAAGGATATTGTTGTCAAGTTACCAAGTGTGAGTAGTGGATACAATGCGATTTGGGTGTAGTCAATGGACTGACTAAGTTACCCTATTTCTAGCTATGCTTAGGACGTGTATTGTAGATGTTAGAGGTAGTTGGGATACTTACCTTTTCGTGAGATGAGTTTGTCCCTAAGGTAGGGATTATCATTCGGGTATGAGATGTGCTTCACTTGGAGCATTGTGTGGAAAGGAATGTAGGTTACTGTTTCATGGGCAGAAACTAGAGACAGCGAGATTAAATGGACTGAATTTGATTCAAGGATTATGGTAGTATAAGGTTTAACCGTTAGACTTGAGGCTGGTAATTGAGTGTTACCTAGAGTGTTCAGTTTGAAGGGTGTATGATGTTTCGAAAAGTATGGTAAGTTGATACCGAGGTAAGTAGGTCCATTTAGGATTTTTAAAAGGATTAGCGGTTAAGATTACCTAAAAGAGTTGAGGAGTGTGCATGACACATTTCACGTGTCAAAATTTGAAGTATTTGGTAAATGCGAGTTTGCATGTGCCTTTAGAGGTAATTAAAGTAGGCGAAACTTTGGTTTTGCTAAAGAACTAGTAGAAATTAATGTTTATTAAGTTAAGATTCGATTGGACTAGAAGGGAAGTATTTAAGACTTCAGGTAAACTGAGTATCCACACTTGTTCATTGACCAAGGAATCATTGGGAGTTTTAATTGAAGTTTGGTAGGTAAGATTTCTTGTAGACCTTAGTATGCCCTTAGATGTGTTTATGATTTTGGATTAAAGTTATTTTATGAATAAACTCGAAGTCGAGCCGATTCTTTAAAAACGTTGGGCTTTGTAACAACTTATAACTTGGTTTCAAGACAGTTCTTGTTTGATGAGTTGCGAGACCGGGTTGTAAATGACGTTGTTACACAACTTAAGGTTTTAACGAGATTCCTTGATGACGGGCGAGGTTCAGGTAGTCGGATGTTTCTTTTCGTGTTGAGTTGTTGTGTTGCTAATTGCACCCTTGTGGGGGTAAGCAAAGTCATTAGCAGTTGGATTCGGTTTGTGAAAGTTTGTTGAGATTAAGGTTGACAAGACTCTTTGTTTTGTCAATGAACCGTTAAGTTTGTGGACCTAGAGGTCATGAGTTAAAGCATAATATGATAGTATTAGCGAAAGTTCGTGGGAATTCGAAGTGTGGTCCTGAGTTACTTAGGAACGCAAGGATCAAATGAGGTCTAAGTGTCCTTAGTTGTTTGTCGATAGTGCTAATGCCTCGAGTAGTTAAATCTCGGGACGAGATTTTCTCAAGGTGGGGATAATGTAACAACCATGACTTGAGCAGGTTAGTCAAACCGTTAGTGATTGACTTATGTGTCTGTTGCAATGTATGGTTTATTTGATTCTATGAGTTTATGTGTGTTCATATGTGTTTAGGAGGTATTGGTAATCAATTTATTGAGAGTGATCATCTCAATGAGATTGGATTGATGGTGAAATTTGTTGAGTTCATTTCCTTCACTTTGAATGACAAGGAAATGATTATTGAGGTTTTAGCGTTTTGTGTTAAATGTGTAAGTATTTATACGTATACGTATTTTTGTGTTAGTAATTAATGATAAGTTTAGGTTTTAAAGGTTAAGTTAGGGGAAATGAGTTATTTGATGGAGAAATTTCATTTTAGTCACTTATAGTGATGATGGAATTGATTGGGTATTTGAGAGAATTGTTTTGGTTAATATGTGGGTATTTAGGTGATGGATTAAAATGAAAAGTGTGTCATTTGTGAAAGAAATAAGTTTGTTAAAATATGAGAGTTTTTGGAAGACTTTCTATTTTTAGAAAGTAAAATTAGAAATGAAAAGTTATTTTTAGAAAGTAGTTTTCAAGTAAAATGGTTTAACAAATTAGCTTAGGTTTTTATAAAACTTAAGGTAGAAAGATAATTAATTAATTAATAAAAGAAAAGAAAAAAAAAATATTTTTTTAGGCATGAATAGTAAAATCCGAAAATTAGAAAAGAAAAAAAAGG
>BQNB010054762.1:0-23055 GCA_026074375.1 Tanacetum coccineum | reverse complement strand
TATTCCTCTATAAAGATACCATGTGCTATGTTAATATCTTTCATGTTATGCCTCGCGTTTCCGCCTTGGCGGGGTGTGACAATTATGATTCGAGGGCGCCTCATTTTATGCTCTCAAGCAGAGTTTGCGGCATGTTCGAGAGTACTTTAGATTGTGGATTACTATTATACTCCTCAACGACTACATCTTTGGTTGCATACTTTGATGTAGACTGGGCCGGTTGTTCTACTACTCGCATATCGACTTCAGGCTATTGTGTTTTTCTGGGCAACTACTTACTCTCATGGTCTTTTAAGAGTCAAGTGACACTTTCTTGATCTTGTGTTGAGGCTAAGTATCGTTGTATTGCCAATGCAATTACTGAGACTTTTTGGTTGGGAAACTTGTTACGTGAGCTTCATATGCTTTTGTATTTGGTCTATTGTGATAATGTCAGTACCACGTATTTGTCTTCTAATAAATTTCAACATAATAAATTTCAACATAATAGGACAAAGTATATTGAGATTGATACTCATTTTGTTCTTGATTTGGTTGCTACGAGACAAATTCGGGTTCTTCGTGCCTTCTCGCTATCAGTACGCTCTGCCATTTATAGAAAAGACTTCCTTCTACATTATTTGATGAGTTTAGTTCCAGTTTGAGTGTTCGTCCAACTCTTACTCCAAATGCGGGGGAATGTTAGTGAGTTATTTTTGTTAGATTAGGATTACACTAGGCTTATTCTATCGTTATTATGCCTAAACCATGTATATGTTATTTATATTGCATGGATACTTTGATCATAATTCACTTATTCAGTTTTCACATTCCAACATGAGTATGTCATTATAGTTAATTAAATAACTATCTTTACATAAAAAGACTTTTATACTCTTTTTCTTCTTTACCCGCCATCACCACCACCTCTAACACAACCACCAGCTGCGGCCATCAAACTCCATTTTTAGTAAAATCACTCAAATTTAGCATGGATATTGTGTAACTATCATCTAATTTTAACTAAAGAACCCAAATCCATACTTGTTTTAAATCTAAAACCACAAACCCCCAAATGGGTGTTTTTAACTAAAAAAGCCTAAATCTTTGTTCGAAGTGGGTTTTCCTGCTCGAATATTTATAGGTTTTCTTGTTCAAAGTGGGTTTTCTTGTTAGAATCTTTGTGTGTTTTAATCAAGGACAGTTTGTTAATTTTGAATTTCGGAGGTGAAATTTAGTTGGTCGGAATCTGGGTTTTTTAACCGGCATTCGCCAAGTTATATAATGTAGAAGAGGAAGATAGATTGATGTGTCGTTGTGAGGTTGTAATTTTTGGTAACTCAAATTTTAAATTTATAGTTAGCCGACTTTACCTAAAACAACACTTTAACGGGCAGTGTACCCGGTCAAGATGTAGCTTCGTTGGTAAGTAGGGTGTCGAACACTAAAAGCAAGAAAGTTAACCTTATATTCTATCAGTATTTTAATCTAGTTAATTAGTTAATTCTAATTAGTGTTAAATCTTTGCTAAACCTATTTCTAATGATAAAAGGGGGGTTCAGCCTGAGAGACTGACACAGGTTTAGTGGTGACAATAATCAATTCAATACACAATAATCACAAAAGAAGATAATCAGAAGATAAAAGAACGGTACAAGCCAAATGATAGAAAACTGTATTAGCTATATTAAATCCGATTAAATGTTGGTTTATTTGTTTAGTGCAATGAGTGCTTATCTTGAGGCGGCGTATCATTCTTAATACTTAGGTGGGACTTCATTCTAAGACCTAGATACGAACAACCCTGTCACGATTAACGTATCCGCATAAAGCATCCTTTTAGTTTAATTATAATCTATCTTAGGGATTAAAGCAATGGTGATCTTGTTAAACCCTAGCCATCGGGACTTTACCCACTTACTGCTTGATGGCATTTTATATACTAGTAGTCCACTGTCCAAGTCTTTGCCAATTAATTAAGAACGTACTCGTTGATTCGAATGGTAAACTGTCAGTCCAACTAAGCTCACTAATCTAAAGGCAACGACAGGGCATTATTTGTGATCCTATTGGTCCAGATATATAAAACGTGATATGGAGAGCCATCCTGATATCTAGATTACTTGGTCCGTATCACTAGACCTACTTGAATGATGGTTCGCATATTCAAGCACATAGACAAGTATGAAATAATAAACATAATTAAACAATCAACGATAAATTAAGCAATCGATATTAAACAAACCAAACATTAAATCTTCATTAAGATGGCTAATACCCAAGGGTATTTGCCCATAACCATTGTAATGATACAAGTATAATCAAACAACCAAGGTAAACTAACCGAGTTAAAAGAATGATACCAAAAATTGAATGATTACAAGAGTATAGGAATTACATAGTGTCTTCTATGGAATTATGATTGATGCTTGACCTTTGCTGCTCTTTGTTTCCTCAGAAAATCGACCTTTGAGTGTATGGTATAGAGAATATGATTTTGCACACTGAAAACTCATTTTTGAGTCTTCTATTTATAGTCTCTGAAAATGAATGGATACGCCGTATTGAATGAGGTCAATACGGCATATTGAAGTGTATTCCTTGCAGTGCGCGCTACGTTCATAATCAATCAGTAGTAATTATCTTCAATCATATTTATTGCAGGATCTTTGATTGTTTGACTAGCTGGATACGGCGTATGTAGTCAGTAGGATACGCCGTATTGGGTATTAAATGTACGCATTTTCTTGTGAAGTCCAGGCGCTGATACGCCATATCTTCTTTGCTAGATACGACGTATGTAGTCAGAAATAAGCAATCTTCGAATATCATCATTTAAGCTTCAGAATGTGCGCCTTTTAGTTTGTCTTCACAATATGCTATATAATTACTGTATTGAACAACTTTAAGCAATTAAGTAACAATTCTTGCAATAATTATATAAAAGTGGGTAATTTACTTGGGATAAATGATACTATAAAAGTAACATTATTTGATGTCATCATGGATCAATAATAAAATTACCCATAACGGTGATTTATAATGAGTGATTTACGAATTTAGAAAAATGGATGGATGTTGTAAGTAAATAAAGTATTTATAACTTTTAACTTAAATATTAAGATTCATATAAGTTGTTTTCAATATATGATCACTATAGCCATAAATTAGTAATATTCTTAAATAAAAAAACAGTGACATAAATATTACCCCGTATATCTTTATTCATATCCATGCAACACAATCTCTATATAATCACAAGTTTATAGTTGGCTTCTTCCATCACAAAATAATCTCGAAAATCATAATCTTGTCGTGATCACCTCACTAAGCAGCGAGCAAGAATATGATCGTCTCAAACACCAAAAAGAATTTGACGAATCAAAAATCAGCGTAAAAGTGAAAGGACTACTAGACACCGGCATAACAACCCCCCTTGTTTCTTCCATCAACCATCAGAAAATCTACCAAGTACACAACCTAAGAAAAACCAACCTGTCCCGATAATTGACATGTCACAAGACATGTCCAAGGTTGTTTGATACGACCCTATTAGCGGTTATATCAGGATAAGGCGCCACTTCAAGCGTGTGCTAGCTCCGTTAGAAAAGAGAAAAAGAAGAATGGATAGATGCACCACTTTTAGCGTGTGCGGGCTTCTTAAGAAAAGTAGAGAAGAGAATTGATCTTTTAACTTGATTGATTAGAATGAAAAGTACAAAAGTATTTATAATAGTTAAATGGGTCATGGGCCTATTATAGGCTATTATGACTTTTGACTACAAGATAAACATTGATTTTTAACTTTCCTAATACAAGTTATTGACTTTTCTAAATAAGCTTGAAGACATTCCTAAATAATGACACTTAAATAAGGATAGATTATATGACATAATCTTTATGCCATACAGGCTTAGACTTCTCCCTCTTGGGCCGTTCGGGCCATCCGTCCTCCTGCACTGGTGTAACACACTCCACACCTTTAAAAACCACCTTGTCCTCAAGGTGATGTCTAAAAAAATTTATCTTGATTACAGGATTCCATATTCTTCTTTGAATTTCAACCTTCATCTTTTTCTTCTTTATGTGTTTGTCATTAAGACATTTCAACAACAGAATAAGAACGTGTAGGGTAGAAACAAAGTATTGGAATTCTTTATCAACCTATTTGCTAATTTCATTTACCCCAACACCTATAACCCTATTACCTTCCAACATATTTGGCTCGTCATTGTTTTGCTCAACGGCTACACCCTCCACTTTTACCACTTTTGCGTCATCTTGTTTACCATCCACTAACACCTTTGTTTCCACCTCACTAGCTTGATCCCGTGCATTATTATTAGAGGTAATTTCAACCTTGTCTGGCGTATAGGGAATTGATTCCTCCAACACTTGATCTGGTATGCTATGTTAAGGAAGTTTGGGTTGACGATAGTTATGGTGGTCCGCTCGTCCTCAAAACGGGCCACAGTCATATGGACTAAGGAGAAGGCTTCTACTAAAGTGGTAGGCCTTGCCCTCAATAGTTCTATTTGTAACGCCGGTTTAAGTTCGGAGATATAAAACGATTTAAGTAAAAACTCAAAAATTCCTGTTACTTGTTTTATAAGCATCTCAAACTCATTCTGGTATTCGGTCAGCGTACCCATTTGCAAGAGCTTAGATAGTACGTCTTCCGCGAAGCGTGCTTTCGTTGCACGGGCTAATGAAAAAGTTTCGCCTAAAGTTGTGGGATTTGACCTTAAGAGTGCACATTGTAGAGTCAGTTTAAGTCCAGATATGTAAAATGATTTAAGTAAGTTTTCAGAGAGATCTTTTTTACTCGATTTGCAAGTATCACAAACTTACTCTCATATTCGGCCACCATACCTATTTGCAAGAGCTTAGATAGTGCGTCTCTTGCGTCCTGATCGCTACCGCCCGAAGCCATGACAAATAAAATTTTCGATGAACAGTAACTCCGATGAACAGTAACATCGGTGAACAGTACGCGTGAATAGTACTCGCTGAACAATAACTTTTTTTAGAACCCTAATCTCAAACCCTCTCAACGAGAGCTCTCAATAAAAGCACCAGTTGATACGAACCTGTTAAGGGTTGTATCGAGATAGGTCACCACTTCAAACAGGTGTTAGCTCTGTTAGATTTGCACCACTTTTAGCGTGTGCGAGCTCCTTAAGAAAAGTAGAGAAGATAATTGATCTTTTAACTTGATTGATTATAATGAACGGGTACAAGAGTATTTATAATAGCTAAATGGGCCATGGGCCTAGTATGGGCTATTATGACCTTTAACTTTTGACTACAAGATAAACATTGACCTTTGACTTTCCTAATACAAGTTATTGACTTTCCTAAATAAATATGAAGACATTTATAAATAATGACACTTAAATAAGGATAGATTATATGACATAGGCTATGTTTGGCAACAAGTATTTTGGAGCGTTTTGTAGCGAAAAGCGGTAAGCGATAAATAATTTAGATGAAAAGCTTGTTTGGTAACACCTCAACAAGCGTTTGAATATTGTTTAACAGCTCGAATCTCAAATGCTTCTTGAAGAAGCATTTCAGAACTGCTCCAAGCAGTTTGTTATAAAATTACGTTTATGCCCTCAAATATAAAATTTATACTTTCTTTAATTAGGTTATATGCCTTTTTCGTAATTTTACACTTTTTAATTGCAGCTTACAGCTACATTGCCAAACATCTTTTTTAAACAAACAGTTTACTGCTCCTTACTACACCTGCTCCTACTACTGCTTACTGCTACTGCTATGTGTCGCCAAACATACCCATAATCTTTATGCCATACAGGCTTGGACTTCTCCTTCTTGGGCCGTTAGGGCCATCCGTCCTCTTGCACTAGCGTGAGGACATTAAACGGTCCTCGTCAACTCTTGGGTTTTTTCAGATAGTGAATCATAGTATTCTATTAGCAATAATTGATTATGTGGTTAAAAGTATGAATAATTTTTATGAGCTATCAAATGAGTATAAGATGAAATTTATCATATAGAAGTTGGCAAGGGGGCTACTTATTCTACTAATTTTGATTTGTTTCACTCAAAGGGTGCTAGCTGGAGGGATACATTTTAGGTTAGCTTTTTTCAAATAAGCCAAAAAACCAACTCATAAATTCTTAGTCATGAATCAGTGAGAAATTATTTTGTGCAGGTGGGGTTGTCACCTATGGAGCCAGCATGGGATATGGTTCCGGAGATGTATAGGGTGGCACTAGCGGATTGGGACAAGGCAGTCGTGGATTTAGCTAAAGAGTTGATGTTGATTTTATATGAAGGGTTGGGAATAAAAAGTGACAAGCTGAAGGAGCTCTCTTGTTTGGAAGGAAGGTTATGTGCATCCCATTATTACCCCCATTGTCCACAGCCAGACCTCACCATCGGAATAACTTCCCATACGAACCCGCGTATCTAACCATGCTAGTGCAAAATGAGGTTGGTGACTTATTACAGGTCAAATGTGGTGAAGAGTGGGCTGACATTGAGGCGGTTCTTGGTGCCATTGTTATCAACATAGGTGATATGCTTCAGGTATTTTCTCACATGTAATTTAATCGATATTTAGAGTAATACATATAACTATGGTATAAGTCGTGTTATTTGTTCTCATAGATGATGTCTAACGATGAATACAAAAGTGTGGAGCATAGATTATTGGCAACCCCTAATGAAGTTGCATGCGTTTCTGTTGCTGTTTTATCTAATCCAAGCAACCAAGAGAGACTATACGGACCATTACCAGAGCTTATTTCTGCCGAGAAACCTGCGGTTTATCAAGAATTATTTTTAGCATATTACATGAGAAGGTTTTTGTGGAAAACTAGAAATGGTTGAATAGTTTACCGCTTTTTAAATTAAAGTTATGTTTGTTTATAAAAACTTAGATTTGTCTTTATGTGAATTCACAATTTGCATAGTATGAACAATTTAACTAATTAAGTAAGTAATTGATATGATATAAAATAAACTTGCAAGATAAGAGATAAGAGATGGAAATATTAAATCACAACACAAGGATTTATAGTGGTTCGGTAATGAAGCACCTCTTCGCCCTACTCTACTCCCCGAGCACCAAAATCGAGAGTTTCTTCACTACGTCAACAAGCTCCCTTTAGGCGGAGAAAACTGTACACAACTTAGCTTACACCAATTACCAACACTAAGCGAAATGTCGAGTTCTAATGCTAGCTAGAACCAATCTATCACAACTAAACACACCACTTCACGACACTACACAACTTGGCTTCACTTCATAACTTCTCTCTACTTCACAACTTCACTTTACCAAGACACTACTATGATTACACCAATCTATCACTACTTACTAAGATCACCCTGATTAAACTAAACTTACAATGATCACCACAATCTACTTTGTATACACAACTACAAAACACACCTTCACAATATACACAAATGATTTACAAGATATGATACAATTGCAACAAGGTTGCAAGGACACACTCTAAGCTATAATACTTCTTCACTTGATGATAGAAAGTATTCTTCTCTTGCACTTGAGGATCAAAGCTTGAATCACTTGGAAACAAGGCTTTATGATTAAATGATCAAAGGAAAAAAAGGAAGGTATAATCTGATTTAGAACAGAAAGAAAGTGTGTGTAAAAGGTGAGAAAAACTATGAGGAATAGTCCGGTATTTATAGGCTAGCTGAGCTGGTTTTCTGTCTGGGCGGTCCCCTTAAATAGGGGTCGGTCCCCTTAATTATTAAGGGGACCACCCTTATAATTTAGGGGGCCGCCCAGGCCAGACACTCCCTTTTTTGGGGGAGGTGTTTTCTGGAACATTTCTAGCCGTTTTTAGGTATAAAATTTGAATTCAAAATATTTATTTTGAATAGAACATTTCTTTTAAATCCAAAAATGTTTTGTAAAAGATATAAAAATATTTGTGACATTTTTATAAAAAATGTGAGGTTGAATAAAAATTTCTTTGATCATAAAATGCATTAAGCATATGTTTATTCATACCTTTAAGTGATTATTCAAAATGAAAATTTACTACTAATAACTTGTTTATGAATAATTTTTCATTAATCGTTTTTACATTTTGTGATTATCAAAACGTAGAGAGATCAAAAAATATTAATAACGTTTTTAGGCATTATTTTTATCAACAATCTCCCCCTTTTTTATGATTACAAAATTTAAACTCATTAAATGTAAAATTGTTTTTAAACAAGTATTTGGTGAGTTTTATTTCCATTTCTCTCCCTTTTTGTAGAATCAAAAAGGCTTCGTCGATGAATATATGAAAATTCGACGGGATGAATGCTCCCCCTTGATGTGTACTCTCCCTCGTTCGAGGGCACCAAGAAATCGAGCTATGGTAACTTTGATACAAAAACAAGTTAGAAGAACAAGACAACCATTTCTAACATGTAGCAAATAGAAAAATATTTAAACATATTGATAATGCTTAACAAGTGTCAATTTATTTGTGTAAACAAATATATATCAACTAGGCTTAACTTTTATGGATATGAAAAATTCAATCTACCAAAGAGCAAACAAGTGCATAATAAAAAAATAAGACTAAGAGTTAATTGCATTTTTGGTCCCTGTGGTATGGCCAAATTGCAGGTTTGGGACCCTAACTTTCGAAATTGCATTGAGCGTCCCTATTTTCAAGTTTGGGTTGCAGGTTTGGTCCCTGGGCCGGGACCAAACCTGCAATTTGGCCAAACCACAAGGACCAAAAATGCAACCCAAAAGGACCAAACCTGCAACCCAAACTTGAAAATAGGGACGCTCAATGGAATTTTGAAAGTTAGGGTCCCAAACCTGCAATTTGGCCATACCACAGGGACCAAAAATGCAATTTACTCTAAGACTAAGGTCCATTCATTAAACATAATAATTGTGTATCACACACAAGCATGCATACACCAAGTAGAAATAATATGCTTGAAGCATATTAGTACAACATACATAAAATTTAAACTACAAATATCCTAATATTCCTAGATTGCCATAGGAAACTAATGGACTTGCTTGAAAAAGGAGTGTGTTGGACATTTATTTGAGAGCGAGAAAAAGTAAGCATGTAATATGCTTAGTTGGTTGTTGGTGGAGAGGTTGGAGCGGAGGTGGTTGTTTGAGGGTGATCTCGGTGGACTTGAGGTGGTGGTTGTGGTCGAGTGAGAAGAAATTCAATCCAATTGATATCTTCACTCAATGTAAGGAATTATTTTTGGGTAAAGATGCAACAAGGACAATAACCAACATGTTGTTCAACTTGATCCAAGTTGATGGTATGAGGTAAGTTTGGAAAGTAAGGAGATGAGGAAGTGTTATGTTGTAAGAGGTGCATGGCTAGGAGATTTGATAAGTCTTGAAGTTGTTTAATGTCATTCATGAGCATTTCTCTACTTGGAGAAGGAGGAAGTGAAGGTTGTGTGTGGTTGTCACCTTGAGGTTGTGTGTGGTTGTCATCTTGAGGTGAGAGAGGAGTTTGAGCATGAAGCACACTAGCAATATGTGGATTGATGAGCAAGTGAGGAAATGGGGGTTGTGTTTGAGGTTGATTGATGCTTGGTGAAATGGAAGCTTGTCCAACATTAGTGTCACAAGAATCACTAAGTGGAAGTGAGTGAGATTGTAGCAAAATATGGTTTAAATAAGTAGTAGGTTCATTGATAGGAGATTGTGGCTTGGGCATTGGTGTTGGTAAGTTAACATCAACCTCATTTGAAGAGTTACAATGATTCAACTTCTTCCTCCATGTGTGTCTTAACAACATTTTGGCAACCCTTGAAGGTTTGGGTAAATGTTTGTGAGGGGAAGACATTGGAGAGGACAAGTTTAATGTGATGAATGTGTTAAAAATGAGGGAAGATGATGTGATTATGGATGGATGGACATTGTTAGAATACAAATCCAAGGAATGTTGGTGAGAATTGGGAAAGTATAGCTGGATCTAGGAGAAAGAGGGCAAAAAAATAGAAAGAAATAGTAAAATACATGTTTCAGGTGGCCGGTCCCCTTAATTACATGGCCGGCCCTTTTAATTTTAAGGGGACCGCCATTTTGATTTAAGGGGCCGCCACCTGGAAAGTCTAGAAAGTCCAGGTTTTTTTTTGTTTCAGGAAATGGTAAAAAGGTGGACTGTTTTGTGGCCATTTTGCAGCAAGTCCTAGTTTTTATGGCAACTAAGACTACAACATTTAGCAAGCAAGAAAATAGGCAAACAAAGTTGTAATTTTGTTGTAAGCATGATCAAGTCTAAGGGTATTTAGCAAGAATAACATGTAGACAAGCATGTAAAAAGGTAAAATAAAGTCTTCAATGGAAATCATATTATACAAATAGTTTTAATACTCTAAATAGTTGTAAAGCTTTTAAGATTTCTTAGACAAACCCTATGTGTTGTAAATGCATTTAAAAGAGACTTGTGTTTGCAATTATAAGCCTAGTGTGTGCCTATATGTAACAAAATGTGGAGTAACGATTATTTCGACTCTAAGAAGGGAAGACCTAAGAAATAATCCAAGTGCTCCTTGATTTAATGTTGCTCAAACAAAATTGTCAAAGTATATATTGGATTATATATTTTGGCATCAAATGTGAGATCATTATGCATGATTTGAAAAATGTTTTTAGCATATATCAACAATGTATGAAAATGGATTTTGCATGTACTCCTAGTTGTGAAAAGGATTTTTGTAAAGTGAATTGGGACTTTTATATATATATATAAGTAGAAAATCTTAAATTTTGGCTAAACCAAGGTTACGTATTCTTGTATGTAGATTGTTCTTTTGAAGAGCCCCCTTAAAATTAAAGGGACCGCCCGTTAAGAATTAAGGGGGTCGCCCATCTGATGAATATTTTTTTTTCTAATTTTTCGATTTTGGCATTTTAATTTTGTTTGCAGCTCATTATTCTTGTTTACTCTTAAGTTCCTCATCAATCATTTATAGTAAAGAGAAATTTAATGAGAGTTTAATCAACTTGTTCCATCATTCCTAGACCTAGACGTAAGTAATTGAATGGCTCACGTTTAAGGGCTTTAATTAGAATATCGGCAATGTTATCTTCCGATGACATCTTTTCTATGGAAATATTTCCTTTTTGAACATTGTCACGAAGGAAATGGTGACGAATCTCAATGTGTTTTGTACAAGAGTGTTATACGGGATTTTTGCTTAAGTCTATAGCCCCTTTGTTGTCACACATTATAGGAATGTCATCTAACCTAATGTCATAGTCTACGAGAGCTTATTTCATCTATAGTGCTTGTTGACATGCCTTTTTGGCGCTTACATATTCGGCTTCAGTAGTGGAAATAGCAAGAGCGGTTTGCTTCTTCGAAAACCAAGATGTTAAGCAGCATCCCATAAACGTGCAAATACCACTAGTGCTTTTTCGGTCCATATAATCTCTCGCATGATCAGAGACCGCATATACTATGGTTTCTATGCTGGACCCCTTAGGATACCATAATCCTAAGTGCATAGTGCCTTTAACGTATCAAAAGATACGTTTAACCGTTTCAAGGTGAGAGATTTTAGGATCCGCTTGGAAGCATGCACAAAGGCAAACACTAAACATGATATCGGGCCTACTTGCCATTAAGTATAATAGACTTCCTATCATACCTCTATATTTGGTGTTATCTACGGACTCACCTTCTACGTCTTTCGTGAGTTTTGTTTCCGTGGATATAGGAGTTTTCATTGGCTTAGAGTCTTCTAATCCAAATTTCTTAAGCATCTCCTTTATATATTTTGATTGATTAAAGAATATACCATCTTCTAATTGTTTTATTTGTAGTCCAAATAAAAAATTTAGTTCCCTCATCATACTTATTTCGAACTCGTCATGCATGATTTTGGCAAAATCATCACACATCTCTTGACAAGTTGATCTGAATATAATATCATCCACATATATTTAGACAATGATGAGATTGGGGTCCTTCGTTTTAGTAAAGAGTGTGTTATCTACCATTCCCATGGTGTAATCATGTTTAATAAGGAAAGCTTTCAATCAATCGTACGAAGCTTTAGGAGCTTGTTTGAGTCCGTAAAGAGCTTTCTTAAGTCTATAGACATGATTAGGTTTTGCGAAGTCAATGAATCCCAGAGGTTGTGCCACGTAAACCTCCTCATTGATAAAACCGTTAAGGAATGTGCTCTTTACATCCATTTGAAATAATTTGAAGTCTAGTGCGCATGCATAAGCTAACACTATTCTTATGGATTCTAATCTAGCTACGGGTGCATAAGTTTCGTCTTAATCAATTCCTTCTTTTTTATTATAACCTTGGGTAACTAGCCTAGCTTTGTTTCTAGATACGACACCATTTTTGTCAAGCTTATTTCTAAATACCCATTTAGTCCCAATTATAGTCATATCCATAGGATTTGGGACTAATTCCCAAACATCATTTGATACGAATTGGTTTAATTCTTCTTGCATAACAATTACCCAACTTTTATCTTTTAGTGCTTCATTTATATTTTTAGGTTCTATGGTTGAAAGAAAACAAAAGAAATTACTTTTATTTTGGGCTTGTGATCTAAGAGTTCTTTGATTTAAATTACCTATAACATTTTCTAATGGGTGACTTCTAGATTCTTTTATGTTTATAATTTCATTATTTTCTAAAGATTTATCTTCGAGATTGTTTCCTAAAGGTCTTGTTTTACTAACCTCAATAGCTTCTTCTTCGACTAAATCAGCATCCTCCAAAGGTGATGTTTTAGACGAGGGAGGAGTTTCATTAAATGTCACATTCAGGGTGTTAGGAAAATATTGTAAACAGACTTAATACTGTTAGTATTAAAGTTAAGTCTGTTAGTTCAAGTTAGTACTGATAGAGTAATAGTTAGTACTGTTAGTATAGAAGTTAAGTCTGGTAGAGCAAGTTAAGTCTGCCAGCACTAACTTAAGTGTGACAGTATTAAAGTTAATACTGTTTAGTCAGAAAGTTAAGTCTGGTTGTAATATTAGTATTAGTTATCATTTAGCGTTCATCTAGGAAGAGATAAGCATTATCTCTTAACGCGTTTAGGGTTCCTTAAGTTTATAAAAGGAACATAGTATAGTATTGTAAACAGATGAGTTGATTGAGTATTCACAATCAAATAGTAATAGTAATAGCAAGTTTAGTATTTTGTTCTTGTGTTCATCTTGGTATAGATATTGATATTCCGCGTCAATATTTGTATTCACTGTTATTGTCTCTCATAGTTTCTTTGGATTTATTCAGAGAACTATAAGTCGTTTAAGGCTCATTAAGATCCTGTTGATAAGGACCTACAAGTGGTATCAGAGCCACCAAGGGGACTTTACACAAGATTGAACATAGATCAAAACCTTTTATTCCACCAAATAATCATGTCTGCACACGATGATTTTTCTCTTCATGATGATGAGGAACTTTCTCTTCATGATGATGCATCTTTGGCTGGATCAGTACCAGCAACCAACAAAGAAGATGCTCCTGCTAAACCACCACAAATAATCACCACAAATACACTTTCAAACATCAAACTGCCCGTTCTTCAAAAAGATGATTATGATACGTGGGCAATGGAGATGGAACATTATCTTGAGTATATAGATAATGAGGTCTGGAAAGTGATTCAGAATGGGAACTCAAAGAAGCGAGTCACCAAAGGTAAGGATGGTGTATACAGGGTTCTTCCTCCAACCACACAGGAAGAACAGTTTGCTGATGAGAAAGAAAGGAAAGCGAGAACTCTGTTGCTAATGGCTGTTCCAAAAGATCATCTCAGACGTTTTCATGGCATGGATGATGCCAAAGAGATTTGGGCAGCTATCAAGACAAGGTTTGGTGGGAGTTAAGTACATTTTTGGTCCTTGTGGTTTGGTGCGATTTCACTTTTGGTCCAAAATTCAAAAAAGGTTTGGTTTTGGTCCAAAAACATAGTTTCGGTCCACTTTTAGTCCCATCCCGTGAATTTGAACTACATTTTTGGACTAAAAGTGAAACGAAACTATGTCTTTTGGACCAAAAGTGTAACGAAACTATGTCTTTTGGACCAAAAGTGGAACGAAACTATGTGTTTTGGACCAAAACCAAACTTTTTTTTTTATTTTTGGACCAAAAGTGAGAAAATGCACCAAACCACAAGAAATTATCTACGTGCTCAACATTTTCAATAATTAGGGAGTCATGAGAAATCGTACCTTTTCCTATGATGATAATTGCTTCCGAAAATGATGTTCCCCCCGTTATACGCTTTGTATGTTGAAAACAATTTTCGGTTACCTGTCATATGCTTCGAGCATCCACTATCTTTAATCCATTCACCGGGCTCTAAGTTTATTCCTAAGCATATTTCATTTAATGCTTGAGCTACAAGACTAGTTTCGTCTTTAGTCTTTTCATCCTCATCTTCGCCACTATCACTCCATGCTCCTCCAATGAAGGCTTTTTGAGTATTGCTTCTTGACGACTTTGGACATTCTTCGATGAAATGATTTGGATCTCCACATCTAAAGCATTTTCTTTCACTTTTACCATCTTTGTCACTTCCACTTCTTTGAAATAACTTTCTTTCGTCTCGTGGTTGTCTTGCAAATCTTCCTCATCTTTTGAAAAATTTCTTTAATTCTTTTACGGCCATGGCGTATTCTTCGTCTTCACTATCGGAATTCGAGCTATCTTCATCACTTGATTCCTTTTTGGCCTTCAAAGCGAGAGATCTATTTTGTTCTCTTTAACCTTTGACCATTTCAGAATCATTTTTAATTATTACTTCATAAACTTTCAAGTTTTCAATAAGTTCATCAAGTGATAGAGATGTTAAATCTTTTGATTCTTCAATAGCCGTAACCTTTGCGCGCCATTTAGGATGAAGTGCCCTAAGAAATTTTCTAACATAATTCTTGCTAGAAAAACCTTCATCAAGTGCTTTTAGACTAGTAATAATAATGTTAAATCTAACAAAAGCATAATCTATTGATTTCTCTTCTGGAATCGTAAATTGTTCATATTGTTGAACAAGAAGATCTATTTTATTATCTTTGACTTAACTATTATCTTGGTGAGTGATTAATAAAGTATCCCAAATTTCTTTTGCAGTTTTACACATAAAAATTCTTTCATATTCTTTACGTGGTAAAACATTATAAATTACCATTTTAGCTTCATTATTTTTTGCAAGTTTTTTTTAAGATCATCGTTTTGTTTGTCAAATGGTACAATTTCATCCTTTTTAGTTTCGGGATTATTTTGAATAGGAGCAAAATCATCATAGGTAATAACATGCCAAAGATCTAGATCTTTCGATTTCACATAAGTTTCGAATATATTTTTCCAATAAATAAATCCATCACTTTCAAATAGTGGTGGTCTTTGCATAGATTGCCCTTCTAAATATTTTTTCGATTCCATAGATCGATTCAAGTTTTAAAATACAGTTTATTTTAAAAATCTTGTTTGACGTGGCTCTTGATACCAATTGTGGAAAACTAGAAAGGGGGTTGAATAGTTTACCGCCTTTTAAATTAAAGTTATGTTTGTTTATAAAAACTTAGATTCGTCTTTATGTGAATTCATAATTTGCACAATATGAACAATTTAACTAATTAAGTAAGTAATTGATAAGATATAAAATAAACATGCAAGATAAGAGATTAGAGATGGAAAGATCAAACCACAACACGAGGATTTATATTGGTTCGGTAACGAAGCACCTCTTCGCCCTACTCCACACCCCGAGCACCAAACTCGAGAGTTTTCTTCACTAAGTCAACAAACTCCCTTTAGGTGGAATAAACCGTACACAACTTAGCTTACACCAATTACCGACACTAAGCAAAATGTCGAGTTCTAATCCTAGCTAAAACCAACCTATCACAACTAAACACATCACTTTACGACACTACACAACTTGGCTTTACTTCACAACTTCTCTCTACTTCACAACTTCACTTTGCTTCACAACTTCACTTAACCAAGACACTACTAAGATCACACCAATCTATCACTACTTACTAAGATCACTCCGATCTAACTAAACTTACAATGATCACCATAATCTACTTAGTATACACAACTACGAAACACACCTTCACAATAAACACAAATGATTTACAAGACATGATACAATTGCAACAATGTTGCAAGGACACACACTAAGTTATAATACTTCTTCACTTGATGATAGAAAGTATTCTTCTCTTGCACTTGAGGATCAAAGCTTGGATCAATTAGAAACAAGGCTTTATGATTAAATGATCAAAGGAAAGAAAGGAAGGTATAAACTGATTTAGAACAGAAAGAAAGTGTGTGCAAAAGGTGAGAAAAACAGTTAATCTGGTAGAGTAAATAGACCAGTATCTAACCACACAAGCCCTAAACCATCTCAGGTGAATCTAAACAGTCCAAAGAAATGTTTTTCAAAACAAAGATCACCTGTAAATAGACCATTTTCTTGGAATCAGCACCAGTCAAATTAAATATGCTGTTAAAGGGATAAATGGGAGTGCTGTTTAAGACCTAGCAGGTTGTGGTTTGGAGAAAATAATACATCTCTCCAATACCAATAGTTGTCCAACCCTGATTCAAAATGTTTAAAGGTTTCTAGAGGTCCACAAGGCAGGACCCATGCCAATATGAAGCCTGGTCCCAAAAGAGAAACTAATTCTTTTTGATTGTGCAGGTTCATCCACTGAAAGCATATAGAGCATAGAGGTATTCTATGATAGTGGATGTTCTGGGGCACATGGATGGTAACAGGGCCCATCTTGAAGATTTCATGAACTCTTTGTCCAAAGTGGGATATGTTTATTTGGAGAAGTTAAAGAGGAAAGAAGGAGCAAGAAAAGGAAGTTAGGCACAAGAAAGGAAGCTAAAGGCAAAAAGAAGAAAGTATACTCTAGACTCACAAGAATAGATGAATGACTTAAAGATGTTGCTTTAATTATTAGCTCGGATATATGTAGATATAGTGGTAGATGTTGAGATACTTGATCTTCAATATTCCCATTGTTGAATGGCAGTCTTTCTATTCTCACAACTAAACTCAACTTTGATCCACCAAACCTTTGGAAGTTGACTAGATGAATAGAGTAAAAGGGTAATGGGAAATATGAGGATTCTTCCGCAACCTTGATGCGAGTCATAATCAATTTTGACAGAGAAGACTTGAAGGCTGCTATATGAGCTTGTAATAGAAGAATTTCAAGATGAGACTTCCTGATGGCTTTGATAAGATGCTTTGGGAGATCTGATGTTATGTTTAATAAGGTGATATGCTGACTGTTTGGGTTAAACCGCTAAATAGAAGCTTATTTGCTGGAAAATTACTTAGTTCCTCAGGGGTAAGCATACTATCATGACAAGTAATGGACTAGTCATTCATATGCATTGTAGAAATCAGTTCCCTCGGACCAAGATGTGCTTTCACAATTGGTGGATTTGAAGTTAGAAACTGGAAGAAGAAATCACTACTGGCTTTGGAGCGATCACAAATTTGTAAAACAATAGTCTAGTAGAATTTGAAGATTCATAAATGTTGATGACTAGTCACATCTGATCATGAAGAGGCCATAAAAGGGTTTGACGTGTTGGCTATCCACCAAACAACATATTGTGTCTTTGGTTCACCATGTCTAACAGGCACATAAGAACTAACTAGTCCTAGAGCAACCGGATGTGGTAAAGACCTATCAAAAATCGTTCATGGTTGGACAATTTAACTATAAATTGTATGGTCATTCCAATGCACCATAGTAATTATACTGAAGCATGGCTATCCAGAGCAAACGGCTAGCTGGTAAAGGAGTTATCAAATCCGTTTATAGTGATGATTTGTCAAAATTCATATGGTTTTCAATGTACCATGGTCTTACAAACCTAAACTGGGACTAGTCCATAGCAAAAACGGCTCATGGAAAGACACAACAATCCGTTCATGCTGGTAGTTTGCCAAAAACTATGTTTTTGTTGCAGTAAGATTGAGTGTATGAAGATACTAGTTGCTGTCAAGATTTGAAGACATAAAGACATATTATTTGAGACAGAAAGAGCTAGTCAATCCTCTAAAACCCAAGGTGAAGCTAAATATTTAAAAGACAAGATATGTTTTGATAGGGAAATTGAAGTTCATGAATGAAGATCAAGTCTAGGGGAGGATTGTTAGGAAAACTTTTGTAAAACAGACTTAATTACAGTTTGTATTAAAGTTAAGTCTGTTAGTTATAGTTGTACTGATAGAAATAGTTAGTACTGTTAGTATAGAAGTTAAGTCTGGTAGAGCAAGTTAAGTCTGCCAGCATTAACTTAAGTCTGACAGTATTAAAGTAATACTGCTTGGTCAGAAAGTTAAGTCTGTTGTAATTATAGATAGTTATCAATTAGCGTTGATTTATAGGAAGAGATAAGCTTATCTCTTAACGCGTTTAGGGTTCCTTAGCCCTAGAAAAGGAACATTGATGTATTGTAAACATATGAGTTGATTGAGAATTCACAATCAAATAGTAATAGTAATAGCAATTTTAGTATTTCGTTCTTGTTCATCTTGGTATAGATATTGATATTCCGCGTCAATATTTATATTCACTGTTATTGTCTCTCATAGTATCTTTGGATTTATTCAAAGGACTATCAAGGCTCATTCAGATCCTGTTTATAAGGACCTACAACAATTAAGTTGTCAAGATTTTTGGATCGAGAGGTGGTTTAGAGATGATTGGCGAAATTTTAATTAACATTTTAATTAACCTTTCGTTAATTAAAAATACTTTGATTACTTCGGATGAGATAATCAAGTTGTCAAGCCAAGAGAAAATTTAACGAGGATTTAGTGACGTTTTCAATCAACTTCTTGTCAATTGGATAAATTAATTACTTCAGATGAAATAATTAATTGTCACGATTTGTAGTATTTGAGAAATGATAAATATGTGACGATAGAATAATAGAATGGAGTTAGAGCTTGATGAGAGGATTTTGATAGACGTAGTTTATAGTAGACGTGTAGACGAGGCGGACGTCGTAGTCGAAGGGAGTTTGTTTCATCTATAGTGTTTTGATGTCATGCCTTTCCGGTGTAAGATGTAAAACTAATCCTACTTCCATGTTAATAATTTCCCACTAACTCACTTTTCTTCATCTACGTGAGTTCGCTACTATTGGACATAGAAGATTTCCATTTGATAGAGGTACGTAAAGAATCCTAATTCAACTACGCGAGAGATGAGTTCATAGTGAACAAATTCTCTTAATTCTAGAAAACCAAAAAATGGCATTTCTAGTGACTACACTATTTCCACAAGCTTAAATTATATTCTATTAACTATAATTTATTTGTTTAGCATATACTACATGTAGCATAATAATATATAGTCATTTAACATTTAACACATAATCTAAATTCTAAGGAGTTTGAAAAGAAGACATACCTTTGCCTACAATATATTTTCTTCAACATCTTCAAGTGAGCAAGTTTTGAAGCAAAAATCTTTTGGTAAACCCGTCATAAGATTTTAAGAATGTACTCACTCGTCGGATTCCGAAAATGTTGATGAACAACTCCACTAAAATGTTGTAATGACTCAACCACTTGGTCCCTAATGTCTCATGGGTCCAAAATTGTTAGTCCCGAATATGTTTTGCATATGTTGCATTTGATTCGGATATATATAGGGTGGACATATTCCTCACGGAGAGAAGTTTGGTTGTTGTGAATAATTCTACATTGAATGATTATTATTAGGGTAATTTTGTCTACCTTGATCTCTCATAGGTTGTGGTGTTTTTGACCGAGGTTGAGGATTATTAGCTCTTTTTGGAGGAGGAGTTTTAGATCTCATTTTTGGTTTAGTAAATCCGACTCCGGGTTTTAAGGAAGGTTTATAAAAATGTTTTACTTCATCGTCGCTTGTAATAGAAATTTTAGTATTATTTATAAGCATAAATTTTGGTCTTGGGCTTGAGTTTAATTCTATTAATTTTTATTTAGACTTAACATCTTGTGACTTTACAAAATTGACTTGTTTAGTCTCACTAGTTGATCCTTTGGTAAAATTAAATCCTAGATCGGATTTATCTCCGGATGGTTTTTGAGAACTTATTATTTTCTTAAGTGAGTGACTACTATTATTAAATTAATTAAGCTTAGAAATTTCTTCCTTAAGTTTTTTATTTTCAAACCTAAGGTCTTGACATATTTTGCATTCCTCATTAGCCTCCTTACTCTTTTATAATCTAGATAATTTATTTTTTAGTTCTAGTACTTCATTTTCTAATTGATTTTTAATTCGTTTTAGTGATTTATTTTTAGCCATGACTTTTATACCTACTTTGCATAATCTATTATATTTACTATCTAAGTCTTTTTCATCTAACGATGATTGGTCATCACTAAAGAATTCGGTTTCGGAAAGTACCTCATTAGATGCTTTAGCCATAAGACATTTTTCGTCTTTAGTCTTTTTTTCTTCATCTTCTTCGCTATCACTCCATAATCCCCCAAGAAGGCTCTTTGATTGTAGTTTCTTGATAGATTTGGACACTCTCGGATGAGATGATTTGGATCTCCACATTTAAAACATTTTCTTTTGCTTTTGCCATTTTTGTCGTCTTTATTTCTTTGGGATGACTTTCTTTCATCATGTGGTTGTCTTATGAATCTTCCTCGTCGTTTGAAAAATTTCTTGAAGTCTCTCACGGCCATGGCGTATTCTTCGTCTTCACTATCAGAAGTCGAACTATCTTCATCACTTGATTCCTTTTTGGCCTTCAAGGTAAGAGATCTATTTTGTTCTCTTTTGCCTTTGACCATTTCAGAATCTTTCTTAATTATTACTTCATAAACTTTCAAGTTTCCAATAAGTTCATCAAGTGATAGAGATGTTAAATCCTTTGATTCTTCAATAGCCGTAACCTTTGCACGCCATTTAGGATGAAGTGCCCTAAGAAATTTCCTAACATAATTCTTGCTAGAAAAACCTTCATCAAGTTCTTTTAGACTAGTAATAATAGTGTTAAATCTAGCAAAAACATTATCTATCGGTTCCTCTTCTGGAATCGTAAATTGTTCATAATGTTGAACAAGAAGATCTATTTTGTTATCTTTGACTTGACTATTATCTTGATGAGTGATTAATAAAGTATCCCAAATTTCTTTTGCGGTTTTACACATAAAAATTCTTTTATATTCTTTACGTGGTAAAGCATTATAAATCACCATTTTAGCTTCATTATTTTTAGCAAGTTTCTTTTTAAGATCATCGTTTTGTTTATCAAATGGTACAATTTCATCCTTTTTACTTTCGAGATTATTTTGAATAGGAGGAAAATCACCATAGGTAATAACATGCCAAAGATCTAGATTTTTTGATTTCATATAAGTTTCGAATCTATTTTTCCAATAAATAAATCCATCACTTTCAAATAGTGGTGGTCTTTGCATAGATTGCTTCTAAATATTTTTCCGATTCATAGATCGATTCAAGTTTTAAAATACAATTTATTTTTCTCGAAAAGCAATGATAATAATATCAATCAAAATTTGGCACTTTGGCCATACAATCAAACCAAATAGTTCAATACATCAGAATAACCAAGTACAACAATACATAAGATACATAATAAGTTCAACATAACATCATAAAAAGAAACAACATGTCCCATAGTTCCGAAAGATCAAGAAAATAACTGTGCGGTCAAGCTACACTAGTACACCCTCAACAGTGCATTTGCCAACAACCAAACCAGAAAGAGAATCAGTAGGGTAGTGTTATAACCCAAGAATCATTTCACTTCCATAATGAACATAAGAAAAATAAGATGAGAAGAATGAAAGAAAAGTAGAGAGAGGTTAGAGAGAGAAAGTAGAGAGAAGAAAAAGAGTGGCTGAATTCTAGCATGTGTGAAAAATACAAATGAGAACAAACACCCTCTCCATTCTTAGAGAGGGGTATTTATAGTTACACCATAAGGCTTACATGTCTATGAGCTTTCTACGGGCCGGGCTCAGGATCACTTGGGATTACTTGGGCTTTAGCCCATAATACGTGACTGATTAGATTACTTAAACGAGCCTGTTTACCCTTCTATCCTATTACAACATAGATGAGATAAAGACCGAGATTAATAATATAATGTGAGGCTAACAATCTCCCCCTAAGCTTGGTTTCTGAGAGATTCCAAGATTTCATGTTAGACTCGTTATCTTGAGGCCAACAATCTTCCTCGAAGCAAGGCTTCCTACAGATTCTGAGCTTCCATATTCATAGACATATTTGAGGCTAACAATCTCCCCTAATGTGTGGTTTTCGAATTCCTGAGGTGAGATCTTGAATCTTGCTTCCTTGAACTTTTTGAGATTGCTTTGTCATTGAGTTCTTGAATCTTTGGTCTTTATGTTGTTGTAGGCTTGTTCCTTCATGCTGTGTGATCTTTGATCTTGAGCCTTTGTCACTGTCTTTCGAATTCGTCTTTGATTTCGAGATCTTTAAACCTTTTCCTTGTATGTCTTGATCATCTTTGCCACCTTGCGATCTTGTGTCTTGACCAACATGCTCATACTTTGCATCTTCTTGAAAGCTCTCTAATAATCTCCCATAAAGCTTGGTTTTTGAGGAGTTATCTTTAATATCAGAGTTTGTGGAAGTCTTTGTCTTTAATTCCTGAGCTTTCTTGATTCTTGAATCTTGATGCTTATAGTATGTCTTTGTATTTTGAGCATGAGCATGTGGTAATGAATTCGACTTCAGCTGGAATGGGATACCGCCACCACCATATTACCTGCAAGTTTACGTTAGTGATAATCAACAGATATAGACGAGAGTGTTTTTGTCACTTCGTTAAATAAGGTTGCAATAACCATGGTTCCCCATTAATCAGTATAAATACTGCTTGTGATCAGATAAAATTCATATGAATCTTCTCGATAGGGTTTCGCAGGTGCACTAGCCGTTCTCGTTACCAGAGCATCTCAAAGAAGACAACACAGTAAGAGTGAATCTGATAGTTACTATCTTTCTGATTAAACCGTTAATTCATTTTACTGGAACAAATTTGATTCACATAGAATCGCACCATC
>BQNB010054761.1:2908-39409 GCA_026074375.1 Tanacetum coccineum | reverse complement strand
TCTTAAGTACTGCCAACTAGATTCCGCATAGTTGACAGTATATCAGTGTTTCATTAAGGAATAACGATCCTACAATAACAATTATAATAACATGTATAAAACAGACCCCATTGTTTTAGAAATTACGAAACAAGTCCTTATACTTTTAAATTCACAATCGGCTAACAAATAAATCACTAAAACCCTAATTAATTTTTTCCCCAAACATTTCCCAATTTTTATACTATCATTAGAATTAATAGAACCTGGAAAAATTATTAAAACCCTAATCCTAATTTTATTTCTTTCCTTTTTCCTTTTATTTAAAATCAGCAAACAAAGATAAATCCCCGATAATTATTCGAATCCTTCCTAAATTTTTCCAACAATTTATCAGAGTCATATATGATATAAATACCCTTAGAAAAATATAAAATCAATTGTAAGAATAATTTTTATTCTGATTTCATAATTAACTAAAAATTAGGGTTTCGAACATGTTTTAATTTATAAAATCAATATAACATGCATGAATATTTTTCTTAAGCATAGAACGAATTAATATGATGAAAAATGAGATACAAAAATACCTTTGATGATTCTTGATGATTTTATGAATTTATGCTATTCGGTTGTGTTATTCGAACCAAAATAATTTCCCCGATTGAACCAAGCACTCTACAATCTTTCCAATATTTTTCCCACGATCCTTGATCTCCAAAACACCTTAGAAAATTCGTGCTTGCCCTTGGAAAACTTTGGTGCCGCCTCTTTTGTATTTTTAGGGTTTCGGTGGTTATGGTTTTTAGGTTTTAACAAATAAGATGTATAAAAGAAATATATTAGGTAGTTTGACCGATTTTATGGGCTTTCTAAATGGGCTAAATCTGATTTGTAACTTGCCATATTTATTTTGTAACTATCCATATTTAATTTACTTTAATTTGTAATAAATACATAATTAAATACACTTAATTTCGGCATAACTTATATATACATAATTATTAATTATTTTTCTTATATAATATAAGGTATTTTAAAATTACATAAATTTCATAATTGTCACATGTTGTATTTTCAAAATTTCTAACATTTAAATGAAGTTTGTTTAAGCTTTTATGGAATTTTCTTGCATTAGGGGTATTTTGGTAATTTTACACTTGTTGAGATTTTTAGGTTTTACAAATATAATATTATAATATAAGAGTATATAGCAAAACTCATTTAATAAATAAGACTGGCATTTGATTACTTGAATTTAATAAATAGATAATTAGATTAGATGAGAATGTGAAAGTAAATAATAAGATGAAAAATTACATTATAGCTCCTTTCTACACGTATGAAGTGACAGATTAGATGTATACTCCATATTATTTGAGAACTGAATTTATAAAGCCAAAGCAAGTTTGATATATGAGAATTTGAGATTCCAGAGAGGACATGAGATACAAAGCGATATATGGACGTGGTGTACTGGTGTTGACTAGTGTTGTTACATAAGTGTTTTATTTTTCAAATTTATTTTGCTATATATTTTTAAGTATCTTAAATCTAAATAAATCCATTTTCTAAAAATGTAGAATGTAATATCGAAAAGTGTAACTCCGTATTACACATATAAACATATCGAACACCACTAGAAAATATTGTGGTTTGTACTACATCAAGTGCGTACTTCCATTTCAATTACATGTGACATTTTACTTTTAGCAAACTATGATTATTATGTCATCACATAGTTAATTAGTCATAGCTATATCACTCAAAATGTTGGACGTACTGTTTTATTTTTGCCTCTTTTAGTTGTATGCACATCATATTAATATTATTATGAGCTAATACGGTAAGTTTCTTTAAAGAAAAATGATTGTTGTGCCTAATAATAATGCCTACTAATGGACCTAATAATTTGATTGATTGATTTGAAAAATATATTGGTGAGAATTTAGAGAGAGAAAATACATAATACACATGTACAAGTGATTTATGCATTAGGCATGTATTTAGACATGCATTTTAGGTCTAAATAGCATTACTCTTCTTTATATGATGCTGCATAATGGAATTTGAATAACTATTCTAGGTATTCTTGTGACGCTTTTTTATTTATGACAATATTTGTTATTGATTTTTCTCTCATTCAGGAACACTATCACCACATTTACCAACACCATATTTACCAGAAGATCAAGATGCCAACAAGAAATGAAAACTATTTTGTGTAACTTTCTATGTATCTTACCCAGAAGACCGTCCGGTTCGGTAATCCAATAATAATTATTTTATCTTTTTTTTGGCAACGTTGTGTCTAATTTACCGCAATAAGCACAGTTAACACATGAAAACCGGGTTTAATTTATAAAGAATCTACTCTTCCGACGGTCACAACACTATCGTATACAAATGCTCCACTGAAATGCGCGTGTTAAAATCCTTGTTCATCATATCCACAAATCAGAATGGAAAAGAAGAATCATGCTATAACTCATAGTTGTAGGGTAAGTTATTCTACCTTAATCAATTGACCAAACTTATAACTTAATCTTGAGATTTAAATATTTGCACTTTGCACCAAAGAACATATTTTATGGGTAGATTGTGGCAGCATGAGGCGCCGATCACAACAATCGCTCCGGCTATGGCCACAACTTGTCGTTCGGTGATACTTTCTTCCTTTCGTTTTCCCCCTAATTTCTTATCTAAGAGTTTTCTTCTGTTTGATTTGTTGTGTAGGTTTTGTTTTTACTTTTCTTTCTTCCAGAATTTAAAGTGAAACATGCGTTTTGGTTATTAGATTAGTGAGACATTTTGTTTGATTTTGTTAGTATAAAATCTGATTTTGTTTTCTTTATAAAATGTTTGTTGTGTCTCACAGTGAAGATATGGAGATAAGAAAAAACCGATTACTAAAGTTCCACATTTTAAGGTAAGTTTTTTTCTTAAATATTTTATTGATTATTTTTCATATAGATTTGAAAGTTTAACTTAAATACTAATATACTTACAAAGTAAATCGAAAGTTCATAACAACATGCTATTCATCTTGCATCGATCATCGAGTGTTTCATTCGTTTGTCGTGTGTTTGTGCTCATTTTTTAAATCTATCTTTGTGGTTAGTTGATTCTTTTAGTAAGCATGTAAGGGTGTTTCGATATGCGTTTTGAATTGATTATGTGAGAGTAGTAAATAGCTAGAAACACATAAAGTAATGATCGAGTGTGCTTTGCTGTGGGAAATTATGATTTGGAAATAGGTTGAATGTCCATATTTTTTGTGCAAAAAACCAAACTATTCGGCCTTAAATAATCCTCTCGATCTATCCTCATATAAAAACTAATTTTGGTAACACATGTATGTAACCAGTTGCCAAAGTAGCACTTATTTGTTCACCTCTTGCGTTTTTTGAAGACGATTAAGTAGGAGATGCAAGATAAGACATGTAACTTAACGTTTTTCATGTGTTTTGATATATGTTTATTGAATTACTGTATTTTGATTTTTGATATGTGTACTCTCCACTAATAAGGTTTACTAAGTGGCAACGCTCTGAAACTGATAGACGAAAACTATTTTGCCAAACTTTGTGAAAAATGAATTTTTTTTACACAACTTTATATAAAATGAATAAGACTAGAAAGTCAATGCCAACCAAAAAATTGCAATTCTATATTGATATTCTAATTTAGATTTGTTGTGTTAGTTGGGGTTGTTGATCGGATATGATTTCTGTTAGAAAGGTATGGTGTTTTGAAAGTGATTAAACTCTCTATTAGTGTTGGGTTAAACCGATAGTCTAATGGCTTACGGGTTTTAGTTCATGAGTAGCCGCAATAGAACTAATTTAGTTTCTGTGACTACCTAGAGATATTTCTTACATTAATCCTAAACTAAATAATTTGACTATACTAAGCAGTTTGGCTATATCTTATCTTAGTAGCAATGAGCTTCCAAATTATACCGTGGGCACTTTTGATCCCATTAAACCATGGTTGCAGGTATGTATTTGGTGTTGGCATCAGATAATGGACATGGCGGAGAAGGAGGCAAACTGACTCAAATAATTTTATTACCGGCTTCTTGTTGTTACATCGCTATAGTTCCAAAATCTCAACTACATATTTGGTTTATGGAGTCACTGCGTTATTAAGATGTTCCATTAACTCAAACGATTCATGTCCTCCGAAGCACTTTAGGGAAGCGTACGATGCTTTATCATTGAGGAAACTCGATAACCTTGAAATGAGCATGAGACGCACTATCAAAATTCAGTGGGCGACCCTTAGACAAGGAAGCGGTGCTATTATCAATGGTAAAGAGTAATGGCGGACTTGTTGAGCATAAACTTAATTGAAGTAATGGAAATCATCAAGTGGAAACCGTTTTGATTAGAATGTAACTAAGAAATAAAAGGGACAAGTCATGTTGTTTATACCCTTTCATTCTACCAAAAAGCCAAGTTTAATTCTATGCTTTGATTCTATGATGTTTTGTTGTTTAAAGAGTTGTCTTCCTACTATTATTAATAGGTGTAAGATCCATGTATGTATCATGAGTAAGAAATAAAAGAGTTTGGTTATTAAAACTCCCTTTCTCATATGTTCCTTTCTTATCAAATTGGTATCGGAGCCAATATCATATTAGGGGAGTACTTCACTTGGGCTATTACGTTGCCGCAACTCATGAAACTGAATTATGACAACTGGAGTTATCAAATGTGTGTGTTGCTCGGTGCACAAGATGTGTGGGATTTAGTGGAAACTGGCTATATATAGTCAGTTGGTGCTGCAACCTTGGTGGGAAATGAGCTTAATGTTTTAAAAGAGACCCGTAAGAAAGATAAGATAGCGCTCTATTTATTGTTTAATGCAGTACATGAGTCGGTGATGAGGTGTCATTTTATACACTTTTTTCGGGGTCATTTAACCCTCAAAATCATATAAATATGCTCTATTATTGCGTTAAATCATTTCTTTTAGTGTAATTATCATTTGGGACGCATTTGGATTGAATACACGTGACTTGTGCTTGATTCGGAAAGAAACAAGGAAAAAACACAACTTTTCAGCTTCAGGACCATCGTCCTGACATGGTCACCAAATGTGCCTAAAAGGTAAAGTTTTGAAAACCAATTTCTATACCCCGATTCTTCTCCTCACTAGCTTAGTAATCTCACATAGAGGATGTAAGTATTCTTATTTATAATGATCACTACAAGAATTCAACCGAATACACACGACAATTACCCACACTGATCTTTTGGAGGGCATTTATCCACATCATACCCACCTATTACCCATGATTAGTGACTTTCAAAGTCAATTTTATTTCCCCTCAAATTTCCCATAGATTTACCTATATAATTAGCCACATAAATATATTTGGTGTGCAATATGTGGGTAAATAATTAGTGCCAAAACATTTCCCATGGATTACCCACATCGTGCGTTATTGTGGCTATATTTGTAATTAATTTAGCGGGTAAATGTTATTTACCCACGAAATAGGTTTTTTTTATCGGTGGGTGAGCTATTGTGGGTGTTTTTAGGGTGAATATACACCCATTAATTTACCTATCTAATTGTTTGTGTGGGTATTTTACAATGAGCCGCCTATGGACAAGTTGTAGTTAGGGGTCCGAGTTGGGTTGGTCGGGTTCGGGTTCAATCGGGTCGGGTCAACCCGAGTTGAGGGTACAAATACATACCCGAGCCAATCCCCCTGTTTAGGACATGTTGTTTTGGATTTGTTTATGTTGTAAAATATTTGGAAAAAAACCTCAATAAACGTATGAAAACATAGCGAGACAACCCTCTGCGAAAAAAGAAAGATCATACACAATTATTGTTCATATCTTAGTAAGTAATTACCTGATTGACCTGAACTTGACAAATCCGTTTAATATAGGTCCGATTACGTGTTAGTTACTTTTCATTGAACATCTTATAGACCCGATAATCTGATTGATATGACTAATCCTTATTCCTAATAATCAAAATACTAATGAAGAGGTATATGTAAATAACAATAATAGTAATATATACTGTAAAACTATAAAATATAGTGAAAATATATAGCAAAAAATACATAGATTAATTATAAAACCAATATTATGAAAACCAGATCTCTAATTGACCCGGTCAAGTCACCGGGTCATCGATTCAACCTGTTCGATCACCAGGTCAACCCGGTCTTCCATAATAAAACAATAAAAATTATTTGCAATGATAAAAATAAAAGTATATATATAAATCATAAATATTTCATATATTGAGCCTAACAGCTATTTAATAACAAATATAATATTTAAAAATAAAATTACATCGCACATTTGTACAATTAACTTGCTTTATTTCTAAAAAACACAAAAAATCAAAACCCGGTCGGGTACCACGAAACGAGTTGAGCCGGGTCACTTCAAACCTGGCGGGTCTAACCGGGTTTCGAAAATATAAAACCCGATTTAATTTGACCCGTTTTTCTAATCTGAACCGGTTCAGCCGGTTGAGCCGGCTAGGTCGAACCGGGTTTTAAAACACTGTATAAAACTATAAGCTTATTAAAACAAGGGTTTTTCTATCTTCTGGCCTAGGAGCACATGATAAGAAGGTAAAAAAGTACACATGGTCCCATAAAAAAGTACACATGGATCTACATTTTATGTATCCATGTGTACTTTTCTATGAGACCCTATGTACTTTTTATGTACTTCTGGCCTTCTTATAATCTGCCATTAGGGCACAAGATAAAAAAACTCTTAAAACAATAATAAAACTATAAAATTACTTATTTATCATATTTTTAACATATAGCTCCTCACCAGAAGAAGACGCGGTTATCGACTAATTAGATTGAAAATATTGGCGCCATTCTCTGAAATAATTTGGTACCCCTAGATATGTGGGGATCGTGGAGCTCCTTCCACAGAAGGTTTTTGTTACGGTTTATCAGATGCAATAGACTTTCAAGAAGCAGTAGGATAAGGTATCTTCATACACCATTCCCTATATTAGATCACAATTTGTGGTAATTAGTTTTCATTTACCTTTTAATTTAATGTTAGGGTGCTTGATTCATCGAGTTTTATTTCATGATTAGAGTTGATTCGGTTTATTTTACTTTACGCTTTCATGTAGAAAACCTAGGGTTCTTGAATTAGCATTGATAACTGTAATTGCGTGGTTAAATTAACCAAATATTCGATTGTGTTTACCATTAATTTCAATTGTGAACCTACTATTTTGATTTATAAACCCTATGCAATTAGAATTGGCAAAATTATAGAAAAAGAGATCTTGTTGTTTTAATTCTTAAATATATGCGAAAATTACACAAATGACCCATCGGGATTCATGTTATCCCGGAGAGACCCAAATTTTTTTTTCTCGAAAATGACCCAAAGTAGCGATCTTCTCGAACTACACGTGTCACAATTTTAACGAACCTAGCAATTAACGAAACTGAATTTTGAGCCCTAATTTGTCCTAGTCCTAAATCGCGCCCCTTTAATAGCGAATATAAAAAATGTCACGTCCGTCAGCTTTTTTCAGATGGCCCACTTCAAAATCGGGCCCCGAAGGTAGCGATAATGCCAAAAAAAAAAAATCTGTGAAGCACAGTATCATACAGTATGAAAAGATTGATCATTGCCAATTGCAGTATTGTTTTGTTATTTTCTAAAAGACGAATCTGATTATGCATATAAATCAAAAGTAGAATAGTAGATAAAATTGTGCCTATCTTTAGTTAAAAAAACAGTAATTGAATTCAAGAAGTTCTTGTTGTTGTTGATTGAGTTTGAAGCTTTTGTTGTTGTTGTTGCATTGTTGTTGTTGCGGTTTGCGGTGGTTTTGAGGTGGTGTTGCTGCGGTATTTTTTAAAGAGTTTTGTTGTTCACTTCGTGTTTTACTTATTTATTATACGATAGATTTAACCGGTTATGAGGTATAATATTTATATTTTAAATTATCCAGTATTTTATTTTTTGATGTTTGTTTGTGAAGTAATTATTTATTTGTTAATTTGGGTATCCCGTGTTCTTGTTAATTGTAGAAGTAAGTTACGGTTGCTTAAAATAGTTAGAGAAAAAAATTAGTGGCACTAAACGGGAAGAACTATTTCGGTGATCTTATTTTGGTTGGGTATTAGATCAAAATGATTGGACAGAGAATTGTATCTTAAACATTTCATGTTAGGTCAACAACTTGAGGTAGAAGGTGATGAAAATGAAAATGTCCCTTTGTATTACTATATAAATGATAATATTAAAATACAATTTGGGAGAGAGGAATTTTGCCTGGTTACTGGCTAAGGTTTGGGGTCGAGAATTTGGCTGACTATAACGACGGTGAGTTGCCTATTCCTTTTAGGAGACCGATGTTTCCGTCATCTTTAGATGGTGTACATATTACAAGCAATACGGTATTAAGAATCATTGAGGACGAGTTGTTTGATAGATTACACAACGACGATGTTATTAGCCTTTGTTGTCTAGGCATCTTGCAGCTTGTTTTATTAGGCGTGGAGGGTAAACGTAGGATCCCTGACTGGATGTTAAGGTTAGCAAATGATAGAGTAGGTTGGGACAACTATCCTTGGGGTTCGTATGTTTGGCCGACATTGTACTCCTAACTCAAGAATGCAAACGTTAGACGTTGGCCAAAATTATATGCCACTCAGCCTACAACTGAAATTGATAAGAAATCGTATTCGATCTTTGGATATACTTGGGCATTCAAGGTATGTCATAATTTAGTTTATAATATTTAATTATGCATTTAAGTTATATGTATAACGTAAAATAATTAAAGCAATGTCTTTTTTGTAGACTTGGATTTTGGAGTCTTTTCGAGTAACGGCGACTAAATATTATAATTGTTACAATCGGTATCTTAGATTTGCTGCTTGGAAAAAAAGGGGAAGTTTATGGGAACCATGGTTCATGGTTTTTTTTCATGCTAGTTTGATTTAATTTTATAGTTTATTAAGTTGATTATGTTATTTAATGCATAATTAATTTCCTTATTTTCTTTTTAAGGGAAATATGACTGCTACAAGATTGACACCAGATGAGACCGATCGATCGGACTGGTGGATTTCTAGTAGGGCATACTTTGACGGCGGTATTAGTCAAGTTGAACGAGTACCTCGTCATTTAAACCGTCAAAATATGTATGAAGTTCCCTCAGAATTCTATAGACAATTTGAGGAACAAAAAAGAGATATTGAGGAAATTAGAAAAAAAGAAGCTGATCATCAAGAAACGAATGAAAAAGTGCGTAAATTTATGGAGGATATGAATGTTGAGCAGGTGCGACAAGAAAATAAAGGACCTATGGGATAAGTGATTTAAGTGAATTCCCAAGCATGCATGTATAATTATTGTGCATTTAATATAAGGAAAAGTAAGTAAATAATTTAAGTTTGTATTTTATGGGTGTCCACAGGGTGGTCCCTCATCATTCCAGACACATCCTAACAGTAGCTCCTTTTCAATATCGGTACGCCAACAAATTGGCAAACCCCAATGTCGTCGTAACCTGGTCCATTAAATTGGCAAAGCCAGATGCCGGCGCAGTCGGCCACTCCTTATTGGCAACCCGTTTTCCCCTCGCATCCTGGTACTTATAATTCGCAAAGTCCGATCCCATCTCATATGGGTAATCCAAATTTGCAACCCCCTATTGAGAGGCATCACGATGTTGCTGGATTATTTAACCAGGTAATGCTAAATTTATATACAAATATGATTATATGATACTAACCATCATGAAGTAATAAATGTTTATTAATTGCAATTTTTTAGAATATACTGAATTGAGGAAAGAGGGAACAGCGTCCTAGCCTTTATAAATAGACTCCGTACATGGAACAACTTCCTACTATCGTTTTACCCAAGCAACATGGTAATAAAAGTAAGAATAATGTCATGAAGGCTAATTTATCACCTTTGAATCTTAGGAATGCGTTTGATGATGAAAATGAAGGAGGCGCTGACGCGATTTTTTTTGGTGGACAATTCACTGGTAATTACCTAGTGTGTGAAAACGTGGACCCTGAGAAGGTAATTGCTAGTCTTGTATATAAATTAATAAATAAATGCATGAAAGTATGTGCATTGATATTGGTTATTAACTTGGCTGTTTAGGTGAAACGAGAAGATTATGTTAATTACACAGAATTTTTAAATGACCCCGATCAGATTTACTTAGATTGTTATATGAAGGGTTATTCAGTTCCAGTTACCTTTTGGCAACAACTAGTTCCACATTTGTGTATGCTTGACATTGATTCGCGCAATCCAGTGGGTAGGTTGTCCGGAGAGGTAAGTTTATTAATACAAGTTTAATACATGAGTTATTTATATTTTTAGCCAATAACATCTATTTATTTTATTACTTTGTTTCTAATCAGCACTTGAACTCGTGGATGGAGCTCTTAATTAGGTTTAGGCGTAATAATGCCCCATGGACAGTGGCGTATACAAATACAATAAGTGTACACCCGGAAAATCAACATTTTCTGATAGAGACGGACCAACACACTATTGGAACATTGGATGGGTCAACGCGTCCGTATCCAGCAGGGAGTGTTGTTAATTGGGTACTTATTTCGTTACTTATTCGTATTAAAACTATTAATACAATTTATGTATGATTAGTATTTAATAAGTTATTTAGTTTGACATAATATATTTGTATGTGTTTTTGCCCATACATGTTGGAGTAAATCATTGGGTTACGGGTGTAATAGACTTACCCAATTCTCATGTTTATGTGTTCGACTCCCTGCATAACGAGGGAAGAAAGAATTTGTTATCGAACCAAATTCAACGTCGGACACCTGTGGTTAATAACATTTTGCAAGGGCATGGTTGTTTCAATGAAACTAAAGGACCCTATAATTTCCAATTCATACAATGATGGTTTGGGTATACATGTCCCTCAACAAACCAATTACTCAGACTATGGAGTCATCACATGTTGGTTAATCTCCTATTTTTGTTCAGAAAGAATTTCAATAGTGAACGGTGATCCTCAAGAGTTTTGGGAGACAATTAGAAATAACATATGTTAATGTTTTTATTTGTCTAGGTGTGAGGATACTAGAGATTGTGGTTATGATTAGTTTTTTTTGAATATATTATATGTTGATAGTCTAACCTTTTGTGTGAAATAATATTGTATATCACTTTGATAAACCAATAATAAGGAGACATTGCATTAAAAAAAACATTACAATCGATGATAATTGTTGTAATACAACTTGATTAAAAAACATAAACAGACATAATAATGATAAGATTAACCAATGCCACTTTCAAGAACGGTATCTTTATGGAAAACTTCAACCACATTTCTTATTGTAATGTTTAGGTAATGCAAATTAGGAGTAAAAAAGAGATATTTTTAGTATCATAGCAGCTCTTATAGTAATATCTTTTCCATAACCACCCTCACCGATGACTTTGTGATGTATTGTTCCATGTATTGTACTTGATATGTCTTTCAAAGTCACATTTAGATCGCCAAGCATATTCGGAGAACAAGACTTTACTATTGAAACAATGTGGTCAAGTTTTCCCTTTTTCAGAAAGTTGTCGATGTCTCCCCAACATCCAATTATAGTGCCACAAAATTCCATCACATAGTTAGTGGCACTAACCCACGCTCCACTGTTGAAATCATCATCCTATCCCAAATCCTCAATTATTTTTTGCATATATTTTTGTGTGGACATTAAAGCCCCATCCGAATCAAGAATAAAAACTTTTTCTTTAAGCAGTTTGGCTTGTTGAACAATACCCGCAGGACCGGGTATTATCCAAACTGGATTTGGGATTGAGGGATATGGTTCAGTACGCGTGTTACTAGATAGTTGAACAACACCTGCAGGACCAGGTATTATCGTAACTGGATTTTAGATTAAGGTAGATGATTCAACATTTGTGCTATTTGAGGAACATAAAGAAGGTGTTAAATGTAGATCAGAATCATCTATATCAAGACCGAATGTGTAACACCCCCATTATTACAAATATAGCAGCGGAAACTAATCTGGGATATTACTTCATGGATACAACAATCATAATCATAGAAAACGACTCAAAAGAGACGTTATTCAAATAATACGTTATCATTCATTTAAAATCACGATATGTTTTACAAAGGCAGCGGTCCCAAAAATCTCAGTTACATACAATGGGATGATTAACATAGTTTTAGCATCTTCAGGTCCATTGCCTCTCCGTGACAGAAGTTGCTAAACTTACCTGAGATAAACTGCTGAAAGGTCAACACAATGTGAGTGGAAATTCATTGGGTTTGTATGTATAAGTTGTATACAGTTATCAAAGTAATTGTTATAAAAGAGTAAGTGTCATAGTAAAGTGCGTTATGTATGGTATTGGGTTACGTTGTTATACACCCGGTAGCGTTATTTGTAATCAATTGGCAAACTAATACAATTATCATGGAAAATGGTATTGTGTTTATGTTATTGTTTAGGTATGGTTCTCGTCTAAGCTTTGGCACCACAAACTGACTAGTGTGTATATATACCAAAATGATGTGATATATATCAATATATATATATATATTTTATAGAGAGAGAGAGAGAGATCAATGGCCCTCAGTGTTAAGGTAATTGCCATATTGAATATACTATGAAATACAAATATAGTGTGTTTGGGTTACCTATCGGTAAGTTAAGCACAATGGATGTCAATCCCGATAGATCTATCCACAATATTGCGTTCACCCAAAAGTGATTAATGGTCCATGATTTAATGAGGACTATTTATGCATAATTTGTAACTTATGACAATAGTCGTAATGGTATATCATTGATGCATATAACTTGGTGAAATCACTGTGTATTCATGGTTTTAAGCATGTATAAGTTCTCTTGAAAAATGTATCACATTGTTATTAGGCGTGAAGACGAGTAGTGTAATGAGTTTGTAACAAAGCTTGTATTCCGCTCCTTGGGTCTTATTAAAACCATGTATATAAAGTGAAAGCCGAGGTTATGAATCTCACCTGATATGGTTGATGTAAATATATTATTCAAAATGAAAGATGTACGACCTTTATCTACAATTTAACGATGGAAGTTGATATAGCAAAATAATAGTAAACAGCCACGTCACGCAACCTGAGTAAATATGTCAAGTCTTAGGAAGATTGTAATTTAGAACTTTGGTTCTAAGAGTTATGAATTTGATTGATAAAGGGGGGGGAGTTTGGAAAATTTATGTTTGTATCAACCTTGGATTCGCGAAATTACTCACACTTAAATAGCTACCATAATTACAGTATCCTTACGGATGCCCTTGACCAAGGCAAATGGTCAAATTCCACAAAGGATAAAATACACAAGATAGAATCAATGATAAAAAGATTCCGGAAGAGTATTCCGGGTGTATGTCCCAACGAGGCTGCATAGAAGGTAATCTGGTTTGATGAAGAAAATGAATGATGGAGGAGGGTGAATAGAATAGGGAAATATTTTAGATATGATGGAAACAATGATATAATTACAACTATAATTAATTAAAGTAACACGCTAAGTTTAGTCTAGCGGAGACACAGATTATAAGAACAACATTTGATGCTGAGTTAAGAAAATACGGAGTCATCAAATTAGTTGATGTAGGGGAAAATTCTTAAAATTAAATCTTATCACTAAATTACGGAGGAACAGAATCAGTATCGAGGGACCTAAATGGACTAAGAAAATTTAAGAATAATAAATGCTCTAAATTAAATTAAAAAATCAAAATTAAATTCTAAATTAAGGTTATTGAAAAATAAGAAACTAGAATTAAAACGGAGAGTCGTTGGAATGTAAAAGCGAAAGGAAGACGGTTTTTTAAACAACTCACATCGGTTTAAAGCGGGTCTAAGACTGAATTTTATAAAAATTAAACCTATACTAAATGGTTATATTTTCCTAGACACTAAAATTGACATAATGAAATTTTTAATAAAAAAGGAAATATATTTTTTTATTAATTTTTGAATTTTTTATTGATTTTTCTAAGATTTATATGAAAATTAACAAAAAAAAAAACTTTTTCTAAAATTAACACTAAAATTTTTCTTTTTATTTTTCAAAATAATAGATTTTAATATGAAAATAATGGCAAAAAGACTTTTTGTTTTCATCACTATTTTTCTATTTTTGTATGATTTTTATAGAAAAAGTAATAACTAAAATCTATTTTTAAATGCTTAGAAAATTACTAATTTAACTGGAATAAATATAGAAAATGGTATGTTAATATGCTAAAATGGTTGCAGAAAATTTAATAGAAACAAAAGCCCTATATTTTTATTAACTATTGTACTCTATTTGATTGATTTAAAACATATGAACCCTAATTATGTAAAACTAAAAACTAAAATATTAAACTTTTGTTATATATTCTAGAAAGTAACAGGGTAAAAAGTGAAGAAAGTTAACTACAGGGTAGGCGGCTAATGTGTTGAATGTTTACAATTACAATAGGAAAACGGGTTGCCCCTTAACTATGAGTATACTACCATAACAGACCCTTCGAATTTGGCTTATTTTTGCTTATTAAAAGGGTGGCTTTTCTGACAAAACTTAAAACTACAAAGTTGGTTAACAGCTTATACTCCACAACAGTAACAAAAGGACTTTGCCACTTTAACCACAGGAGATAAGCTATGAAAATAAGCTGGTAGATGCTTTGTTGTCAACGGAAAGTGCTTGTTTGAGAGCTTTTTAGAACTTACTGTTTTGGATTTTTGCTTATTTTGAGCTTGTTACTTGATGAAAGCTGAAACTAAAAGATGTTTAATGATGCTTAAGATATGTGCTAAAGGATTCTAAACTAAGATTAACCTTGAGTTAACAAAAACAGAAAGAAAATTAAGATGACAAATGCAAAGTTTTTATGAGACTGATTTTAAGCTTTTCTCCAATAAGCTAACAGGCTTATTATTGAACCTTAGATGCTGTACTTTTGGAAATAAGCTATACTAACTCTCTAGAATCTACCTAGGTATAAGGATTTTTCAAAGTTTTATCAAAGAAATGAAAAATTCAAAGTTTTAAATGAAAAATCTACACTGATATGGAATGCTTTGCTGATGCACTTGACATGCTGGTGCAATTGGCTTTGCACAAAGATGCAGCCTAAAATTTTCAAACTAACACTTTACTAATTTCAACTAGGTTATCACAAAACAACTTTGAATTCTAAATTGCTTTTAAAAGTCCCAAATTATAAGCCTATTACAGTGTGAAAATTGCCCTGGTGCAAAAAGAGACTTATTAAGCTATCAAACTTTGAATTTTACTCCCTAACTTTTAAGACCTGTTAATCTCTTGGACTTATACCCTAACTCAAATGAATGAACAGCTTTGACAAGTTGATTATGACTTTAAGAGTCAAAATAGGCTAATCCCAAACACTCCTTAATAAAACTGTCAAAAACTATAATCTACTTAAAATCTATTTTAAAAGCTTAAGTGCTAAAACCTTATAACTACTCTTATTTAAACTAACTTAAGAAAGCTGTTTAAACTTTTAAATGACTAGCTTATTATTAACAATAAGCTAGTTTCTCTACTAGCCTACTATTACACTAAGAAATGACAGATTTTAGAAAAGTGAGATTACTTCAACTAACTCTTATGAAAACTAAAAAATCAGCTAATTACAAAACTTAAACAACATGTTTGCAGAGATTTTAAGCAAGAATGATGAGAAATAAGCAAATGTAAAAGCTCAAATTCAAGCTAAATTGAATCTAAAAGAGTAGAACCTGAAAATTATGGAGTCTCAGAACTAGAGGCCACTCTTGTAGAGTGAATGACCTCAAAAAGGCTTAATCCTATTGGCACCTTGCCTCTAAACCTCAATAAGCTAAATCTTAGCTTATTTCTTCCTTGTTGCTTGAAATTGAATTCAAAACACTTAGGTAATCATGATGTTGATTAAAATGAGAAAATAAGTGCTTAATAAACAAATTTTAACTAAAATTGAGCTTATTAGAAAGAATAAGCTCAATCTAGCTTATTAAGAGCTTAATTGATGAAATGAGCTTAGAATTGAAAACAAAAGACTAAGAAAACGTGTAAACTGAATTGAATTACTTAATTGAAGGAATACAAGTTCAAAAGAAGAGATTACAAGAGCTTTTTAAAGCTAAATGCTAAAAGTGAAAGCTTAATTGCTTGAAAATGGAAAATTACAAAGTAAAATTTTTAAAACTTAAAACAACCACTGAAAAAGTGATCCTAGGGGTGCTATTTATAGAGGAGAGGTGAAGAGGAGGAAGAATTTCTAGAAATGTCCATTCAATCTCAGCTGTCGATCTCTTAGGAGTGAATATAAGCCGTTGGATGAGCTAAATGATGTGTCTTGGCCAATAGGGTGCTGCCACGTGTTTGATTGTGATTGGGGAGAGCTTATGAACGAATTTGGGATTTATAGAGGAGCGGGGGATGGGAAAAATCGAAGTGGGTTTGTGTAAAGATTGCGCGGGAAAAGTAGTTTAGGTGGTTAGGAAGTTGCGAGTTACGCGGTGTTCTGTTTAAATGTTTTGAGTATTGGCAAAATGAGTCCTTGTCTTTTGTCCGCCCAATTCTAGTTATAAACAAGGTTTGATTTTGGCAATATCAGTCCTTGTGGTTTTCTTTGCTCTTTTCTTCTTTAATAACAACTTCCCATCTTTTGCAAATTTAGTCCTTGAACTTTATAACTTCACATAAGCCCTTGAAACTTTGCACACTTGTCATTCTTGGTCCTTTTGACTTTATTTTGGCTCTTGACTTCATTGTTTCTTTCTTTGACTGTCTTTCCTGCTGTGTCGGACTGATCCGGCTGTGATCTTTGGCTGATTCTTCACTATTTGCTCTTGTCTTTGTCTTTTTCCCGTTTCTTGTCGGTTTTTGATCGTTTTTGCTTCTTTTTGTCTTTTTAATCCTTTCCTGCACAATTAGACACAAAAGCACACATTTTCTATTCTTTTGGCATTTTATTGGCTTTTATTTGGCAAAATCCCGGGTAATTTACATATACAATTAAGCAAATATCTCAACCTCCTATGATTGATATGACTGGTGTTGGTACGGCTACAGATTTGCAAAGAGCTTGATGATACTTGGGCTTGGGTAGCCTCGAGACCAGAGAGGCAGCCTGATGCTGCGGCTGGTGCCCCAGAGGTCGCTGAGGGTGCTCCTGATGTTGATGAGGGTGCTCGGGCTGTTCCAGCACCTGTACAGGCACCCCAACTACCACTTGCAGCTGAACCAACTAGGACTATGGCATAGAGGTTAAGTAGGTTAGAGGAGGATGTCTATGGTTTGCGAGGGTGATGTGTTATAAAAGCTTTAATTTTATAATTCTAGTTTTATCCGATTTCCAACTAACACACGGGTAAAGTATAAACCCCCGTTTATAGTATAGGTTTAGGGTAAGACCAGGTCGTTCCACGAGATTGGTTATTCTTAGAAAGGGTCAATTATATTACGAAAGGGTTATCTAATAGACTGTCACGATCTAAAGATAATGATTCAAATTCAAGATATAAAATGATGTTTGTTTAGGGGATGGAGAAACAAAGATAGTAACTAGGGTATGCTAACGGGTTCAAGAAATTTAGTATTAATCGATTAAAGAAATGGTTAGTTTACTTAAATGATTGTCTATTATTTATAATTAAAAATCCTTTCGGCCGTTACTTTTGATTATAAAAATGCTTTAAGTTTGATTCATGTTTGGAAAGTAGTAATATAGACTTTCTTAACCAGGTTCGTTAGACATGAGGTTAAGCGTTAAACCTTTTTATCCTCGATTAATGATCATTTTATTAAGCCAATCCTCACAAGGCCTAAAAAAAAAATAAAAAAAAATACTAAAAAAAAAAAAAAAAATACTCAAAAACTTAAAAAACTTAACTAAAAAAAAAAATAATAAAAAAATCTAGCTACTCTAGAATATCTAATACTAATAAAAAAAAAATAACAACTAACTCCTAAAACTAAAACAATAAATAACTAAAAAAACATATAACCTATTAAACTAAATAAAAAAAAAAAACTAAAAGCCTCCTAAAAAAAATTTCTAAGAAAAAAAAAAAAAATAAATAAAAACAAATAAAAAAAAAATCCCCTACTAAATAAAAAAAAAAAAAATTTAAAAATAATCTTCAATATATAAAACGCATTAAGATTGATTCAAGTATGAATATGATAATGATAATTTCCCTTAATCAAGTTCGTTGGACATATGATCAAGTGTTAAACATCTGCATTTCTGGGTTGATAATTATTTTACTAGCTAATTCTCACAAAACTAGTATCAAATTGCCATAGACAAAAATGCGAAATATAGACATATTGTGGAATCTTTCAACCTATCTCCAACAAGTATGAATTATCAAACATCAACAAGTTACCAGATATTTAAACATCGAATTCATTATCATCACATTCATAAGCATTATATTAAAATTGTTCATAACATCGATCGTGATAGCCTAAGTAAATATAGATTACTACTCTATATTTATAGCAACAAAACACATAACAATCATCACTGATTAAGAAAACATGATAACCAAAGGGAATAACGTGTTTATACCGATTCCACAAGCAAATGGTATGGTTTATTACAAGAACTTTCTTCGATCCAAATAATAGTTTACCAGAATTTCTACTAGCAAGACTACTCCTCCACCACCTTTGGCCTAAATTTCATACCTCCGGCGTGATTACAACCTGGAAACTATAAAGATTCATAGAATACTTCAAGTTTCCCAAGAACAACTTCTAACTTGCTAGAAAACTTCCCTAAGAACTTCTACTACTATTGAGAGATGATTGTAAGAAATGGAATGAATAAACACTGAAATTCGTGCTCTATTTATAGCACAAGATTATGATATCAGTTGGTGTTAAGGGAAAATGGAAGGTCTCTCATTTATATCAATCATAATCATTTCCTTGTAACTACAGGAGAAGTGCACCACACAAATGTAATTGTGCGCCGTACTTAGTGTGTAATTAAATTGCATTTATCCCGCCAAGAAGTATGCCGTACTTAGTGTAAGTGCGCCGCACTTTGGCATTTTTCATTAATTCTTCATTTATTTCTCTTCTAGATTCTTCTTTTAACGGCCGTTAGTGCTTTTAACGGATTTCTTTGTTACTTTTGGTCCTTCTTGTCATTCTTGGTCCTGAAACAATTATTGTACCAACAAACAACCAAACTTGCAATATTTCATGCGTTAACATATATATTTCATATATTTTGAGGGATATTTTATGTATATTTAGAGCATTATCAAATCCCCCCATACTAAGCTTATTGCTTGCCCTTATGCAATCAAAGCGAAAACATTTCGGTTTAATAAAACAGATTAATGATCACAAGCATAGATAACGCGACAAACCAACTCATGAATTTATATAGATAAGATTGTTTTCACACTCGCTCAATTTAGTAATCATGAATAGTAAACGGAAGTCACTCATACGCGTAGTCATGAAATGTTCAAATTACCATATGCTTGTACAAGAAACTAAACTTCACCGACATGGCGTAAGCACCAAACATAAACATCAAAAGAGGTAATTTATTTAGTGATTTTATTTTTATATTTTTTGAAAAAGGTTTATAATAAAATCATAATCCACCTTATCCGTAATGTAACAAACTATTCCTTCACTTCATCACTTTTTTTCTCTTTCTCTTTTTTTTACACATAACTTCGGCTTATTTTTGCCTTATTTTACTTTATCTTGGGGAAACTTACTTTCCCCCATACTTAGGATAAGCACACTATATCAAACGAACTTAGAAATTTGCAACCTTCACACTTCATTATAATAGCGATACTAACATTTACGCTCTTTAATTCGTACGGATAAAATTTCAGATAATTTTATTAAAAAGCTTTTTGAACAAAATTATTGGTTACTTATATTTATATTTTTATCACCTCTTAATCAATAAAATGTTTATAACACGCGAATGTGTTCCTACTGCGGTCTCATAAAGATTTCAAGCACAAGTTCTAGAATTAACAAATCACCAGCACACTCATATAACTTTAAATCGATACCAATGCTCCAGAAAAGGCGATAAACTACAAATACATAGCCGTAATGACGGATGAGATACTTGCAATTGCATTCAAACCTTAACTCGAGAAAGTTAAAGATAAAAATCATCTTAGGTATCAAAGATGGATACCCGAATTCTTAAGATCTAATCCTCATAAATTTTCTTTTGGGTGGTATAAACATGCTAGTAATGTTATCAATCTAGAGTCATATTGTTTGTATGTGATCATAAAAATGTTATTTTAAAAAAAAATCATTTAACTTTATTTTACTTTTCTAGTTTATCTCTCCCCTATACTTAATATGAGCATTGTCCCTAATGTGAAATATTAAAGAGAAAGATAAATGGGAAAGTGAAATAATACTTTCCAATATTGATTAATATTCCTGAATCTTTGCTTTACGCCATTTCATCTCGCATCCTTATCTTTTTTTATTCTTTTCCTCTTACAAATATATATATTGCATAGCACACATAAATAATAATAATAATCTTAATTAATTAATAGTAGATAAGTATGATAATATTGTTTTAAATGCCAAAAAAGGCATTTTACACACTGTTATCCCACTAGATAATCCATACACAACATAATAAGCAAACCAAATAAGCACTTAAGGACGAAATAAGCAAGAAGAATAGTAAGGAAGAAAGAGTAGAATATTAGATTAAAATCTAAGCCCGTTAATACCCGACTAGCCTATTACATTACAAGACTTCATTTGACTTAATAAGACCGATAACATTCTTGTTTGACTTAATATAATTAAGGCTAACAATCTCCCCTAATGTTGAGGTCTTCTTTGATCTCCCCAACATTGACGTTCTTGATGGAGGTTATCTTGTTTTGACTTTATCTTCCCCAATGTTGAAGATATGACGTTTGTGCTTCGCCTTCTTTGGTGTTGTCTTAGTCTTTCTTGTTTGTAATGGCTTTGTTCATTCATGCTTCGTGATCTTGATCTTGAGCCTTCGTCTTTTGACTTTGAGTTCTTGAGATCTTAATCTTGCATCATTTCCTTGTCTTGAATCATATTGTGATCTTGACCAACATGCTCATACTTGTTACATTATTATTTGACTTATATGATCATATGACTAGCAATCTTCCCCAATAGACGATTCTTTATTTGAGTTTAAGGATCTTTAATCATAAGGAAGTTTAGTATCAGTAATCTTGATGTTGAATGATTGACTTTTAAAGCTTGAGTATGAGTATGTGGTTTATGAATTCGACTTCACTAGAATGAGGCTGCAACACCGCCGTCTAATCCTAAAATAAGACATTTAGCAATAAAAGATAAATTTGGATTTGTCATTCATCTTAAGTTCGGTTGCATTAACCTTCGGTTCTGTGTGGACCGACCTGTGATCAGGTAGGTTCAATTTGGAAGAACCTTTTTGACAAGATTTCCAGCTTAAAGCATAGGATCTTCTAACACATATGTATTAGATTCTCCATGCTTACTTGTTCTCATTACCAGAACGTCTCAAAGCAGACAACACGGTAAGAGTGAATCAGATAGTTATTATCTTTTTTATTAAGTCGTCAATTCATTTACTGGACCAAATCGATATCCAGTTGTTACAAGTTCGATTCATATAGAATCTTGCAAGTCACCTACCAAGAGCTTGTTTGATGTTGGCTCAAGCAGGATTTCCATCTTCACTGTGAATACTTAAGTATCACTCGGATGTTTTGGCAAGATCTCAAGGATAATGCGTATGACTCTTTGTTACAACTTGTGAACTTTATGGTGTTCAACAAGTGTATTTTGACATTGTGTTCGAATGAGATTTATAATATTATCTCTTCTTGGCTCTAGACTCGATTTGTGCACTTTGGTTTTAGTAGTCAAAGGCTAGAGCAGACTGCCACCTATTCAATATCAACAATCTCAGAGTGAGATGTCAATAGATAATGTGTGTATCTTCGTGACAAATGAGACAAGTTTCTTTTGAGAGAAACTCGAATGGCTGGGAAGGGTTGTGCATTGCATCACTGGGTCCATGACGACTTTCTTCAATATCAACAATCATCATTGTGATTTTGATAGATTATGTATTGACCCGGTTTCTGATTTTGATAGTTTTAAAATCATTCTATAACTTTATGATGTAAAAATGTGCGACATACTTCCCAGAAGTGCGACGTACATTCTGGAAAATAGGCAAAGTGCGGCGGTTTTGGAACAAAACTGACGTACTTTCTGGGCTGGTAAATTTTTTATGATCTTCAAACAATTTATTTTTAAATGAAAATTCATATATGACAGTGTTTGTGATTAATCATTATCAAGCATGCATGTGTCAAATAATTCTACAAACTATCCTAATTTAATGGGTCAATTGATTCTTACGAAAATGGATTTTATTTTCCCTAATCTAATTAATTATAAACCCATTATGGACAAGAAAATTAAACAAATGTTAATAAACAAGTTAAGGAAACATGGTTTGACATACCCTAGTCATGATTAAAAGCTGGTAGAGTGATCTTGAAAAAATAAATCTTTGTTTTTTGTCGAGAACCCAGAAGTTTTGGTGAGTGTGTGTGTGTTTATATTATGATTTAGATCCTGTTGGGGAAGTCTTATCTATGAAAATGCTTCTTAAGGTGCGGCGCACTGTCCAGAAGTGCGGATGTGCTTTTCTCTTTTATTTTATATATATACTTATTATATATATATATTATTTATATATTTAGATTATATATTATTATATTATATATATATATATATATATATATATATATATATATATATATATTATATTACACAAAACTTGTTTTGCAAACTTCATAACATAATTTCAACCCATCATATTAACTTAATATTAATATTCATTGGACTAATGTTCGTATATCAAATGTAATCCCTTATGAATTTATACAAATGACTTTATTTAAGACTCAACAGAAAAGTAAAAATAGTTATAGGAGTACATAGGTTTCCTCCTTTATTCCAACTTGGTCTGACTTTTTACTCCACAAACCAATTGGGTGACATGATGTCACTTAACTTATGATATTTTGACAACTTCCGGTCTGTTTTCTTTGTTGTGAACCCTTGCAAATAAATGTTTCCATACGGGTCAGTTAACCTTATCTCAGTACTCCATTGTCCTATTGCTTCTTCTTCTTTAGTATAAGAACCCTTATAATCAGGCTTCTACTTAACGTGCTTTAATGATACTGGTAATGAGCCAAAAAAACTGACTGCCTTTTTCCAAACACTAATTTTCCGGAATGGGTTAGTTACTGTTTGTATAGCTAACGATCGCTCAGCTGGATCGTTACAGTTCAAGTTCCACAGGTGAAGGTCTTCGGTCATATATCGGTGTGCTCCACCAAACTTATTTCTTCTGAATTGACACCTATTCATCGTCATCACTATCTCTTTCTGTGTTTTCTTTATAACATCGGATCATGCAAGCCGGAAGTTTGGTAACAAAACCCATTAAATAGTCGAGAAAAGTCTTCCGAAGTATTGGACTAGCCACCAATCGTACGCAGGAATCCTTTCGACCAACAACTATGGTGAATCGCGGTTGATTGGCATATCTAAGGATGAGAAACTTAGTAAATTAAGGTAGTGACCCCTACCTGACAAAGAACGTTTGTGAGTATCCCCATAGCTTCTGCCTGAGTGTGATTTATCATTGTAATTTCTCTATCAACATTTTTCATATCTTCTCTCCCTAGTTGCTCATAAATCCGGTAAGGCATATTATTTATATCCGACCCCGTATCAACCAATGCATTTTCGTTAACCTGTCCTCCAATCTGATGGGAAATATGAATGCTTCAGGGTCGTTTTTTTCTTTTAACGCCTTACCTTTAATCCTTTGTAATGTTTCCTCTTTTTCTTTTACAATTTTTACATCTAACTCCACCTTGTCTTTCTAAATTTCATCGAGAATTTTCTTATATTTATCATGATAAGACATTGTCTCGATTATAGGCCTTTCTTCCTCTAATAAAGCAAACTTTTAGCTCATTCTGATTGCTAATGCTTCTTTTGCTACTTCTTCTTGAGTTAAATGACCACCAGCTGAGATGATGTTCTATATCTTATAGAAAAAATTAAGGTTCCTTCATTCCCGTTTTTATTTACGGCCAACTTTTCCCTTTTTGAATACAAATGCGGAGTTTCTTCCTTTCACCAAACGTTGGTACATCATCTAAGTTTAAAATCAAGCATATGGTCCAATCATCCAAACTCTTCTTCTTCTTCATTTATATCTTCTAAAAATGGACTCTATTGGGTATATTTGTACAGTTCCAAAATCAGAAATCAGTATAGCTTTGGTCATGAGTAGGAATGATCTTCCAAGAATTACTCCAGGTTCAACATCATCTTCTTCTGAAGTGACTACATGAACTTCACAAAAATAGGATTCACCTCTTAGTGAAACAACGAGTTCCTTCTTAACCACTTTGTTTCCTCTTTTCACTTCATGTTCCAAGCATAATTTTATTGCATATTCGTTTGAGATCATGTTCTCTTCTACTCCAAGATTAATCTCCCCATCATAAGCTTCTAGCCTATTGACAAAACAAGGAGCCACAAATCTATCACTAACTTCTTCGGTATCCATCTGATGAAAGATCATAGCCTTCGTTTCCTTTTTTTGTCCATTGTTATCAGTGTCTTGAAATTCTGGAGAGTTCCAGTCTCCAGATCCTTCAACCTTGTCACTCGAAATTTCAACAATGTTTTCTCCTAAGCAAATTTTTCCAAGACTCGAATTGGGATCCATAACTTTTATAGAATAAGACAACATTAAAACAACTATTAGTAGGTTAGTTAAAACAAATAACAATACCTTTTTACATTTACATATTATCAATAAACAGATAGCAATTTAAAATTCAAGCAATTTTCGTTCAAAAACAAAGAAACAAGCATTTTGTTTAGTTTCAGCTAGGAAAGTGCGGCGCACTTTATAAAAAGTGTGGCGTACTTTTTGAGTTTTAGGATTTTAAAAATTTTAATTGTAGCATTTTTATGTTTCTTATTTTTATTATTTCCTAAATATCTATTAATCATAGCAAATAGCACATTCATCATCAAATAAAATTCTTTAATTCTTTTGAAGTTTTTATTTTTGTTTTTATAATGTAATAAGTCAAAGTAAAATAAGCAACACTTAACAAATAAGAGATATATACAGGCATTTAGAAATTTAAGCAAGCAAACTATACTATAAATGGGGGTTTATACAAGATTTTAACTTTTATGAGCACAAGGAATAAATTCCACATTTTCAAATGGTCAATTTATAGTTTATGGGTTTGAGGTTTTTGGTTTTGATGTTTTTTTCCTTTGAAAAACTGGTTCTGTTTGTAAAAAGGGTAAAAAGTGCGGCGTACTTGTTAAAAGTACAGCGTAGTTTTGTAATTTACAGGAAAACCGGCGCACAATGGTTATTTGCGGCGCACTTTCTGTGATAAATTGGTTCAGTTTGCCAGAAAAATTTTGAAATTTTTAGTTTGTAATATAATAAATACTAATTCAAGAATGAAATCAATCTTCGGCAGCGGCGCCAAAAACTTTAATTTGTTATAAAAGCTTTAAATTTTTAATTCTAGTTTTATCCGATTTTCAACTAACACACGGGTAAAGTATAAACCCCCATTTATAGTATAGGTTTAGGGTAAGACCAGGTCGTTCCACGGGATTGGTAATTCTTAGAAAGGGTCGATTATATTACGAAAGGGTTATCTAATAGACTGTCACGATCTAAATATAGTGATTCAAATTCAAGATATAAAACGATGTTTGTGTAGGGGATGAGAACAAATATAGATAAACTTGGGATGATAATGGGTTCAAGAATTAAAGTATAATCGATTAAAGAAACGGTTAGTTTACTAAAATGATTGTCTATTAATTATAATCAAAAATCTTTTCGGCCTTTACTTTTGATTACAAAAATGCTTTAAGTTCGATTTATGTTTGGAAAGTAGTAATATGGACTTTCTTAAACAAGTTCGTTAGACATGAGGTTAAGCATTAAACCTTTTTATCCTCGGTTAATGATTATTTTATTAGCCAATCCTTACAAGGCTAATATCTAGTTGTCAAAGACAAACAACTTGGAAATCAAACATATAGCCGGAGTCTTTTGACCTATATCCGGACTACTATGATGATCAAATGATGATTAAGAGATCCGAGTATAAAAACAACAAGTTCATATTAATAATTTCCAAAATTTATTAGTTCATCCAAGTTAGATCCATAATTCCCTCATAATCCCTAAACAAACATGTTAAACTACTCCATATTCATAGATTCAAAACACATAATAAGCATGTTAGATTCAGAAAACATAACATTCAAGGAGAGAAACATGTTTATACCAATTCCAATAGCAAATTATATTGATTTTCAAGAGTTTCCTTCAAACAATGATTCTAACAACCTGAAAATTCAACTCCAAACTATAAACAACTCTGTCACGGCCCCTAATAGCTTGAATTACACCTCCTTAGATGATTACAACCCGAAATATGATGAAAGAACATAGGTGTTTCGTCAACCAATTCCACTAAAATATTCTAACATAAGGATAAAGTGTTAATGTGATTGAGCAGTAATGGGAATTGGATGATTGAGATGCAAATTCTGTCCTCTATTTATACACACTCGTAGGTATCGTTGTGAAGGGTGGCAACCAAGGTTTCCAATAATGGCAATCATTATGATTTTTGAGTAACTGAAGGTAAAGTGCGCCGCACTTGAGAAATTGTGCGGCACTTGGTGTATAATTAATTTGCATTTACTTCGTTTCAAAGTACGCCGCACAAAAAGAATGGTGCGCTGCGCTTTTGTTTCGTTCATTAATTCCTCTTTGGATTCTCTTCTAGATTCTTATTATAACGACCGTTAATGTATTTAACATATTTTTTTGCACGTTGAGTCCTTTTCTACATTCTTGGTCCTGAAATGAATATTGCACAACAAACAACCAAACAACCAAACTTTGCAATATTTCGTGCGTTAACATATATATTTCATGTATTTTCGAGGGATATTTTATGTATATTTGGGGCGTTATCAGAGGGGCATTGGGTGAGTAGAGAGAGGTATTGGATAGTATGGCCCGTGATTTCTCTCGATTCACTACATGGACAGTTACTGGTCTCTCGCGGATGATGGATCAGGCTGGGGTCAGGTACATGAGTTATTCAGATTATCAGATCCCATACCAAAGGCGTACCAAGTGTAAGACTGATGACGCCAGCACCTCAGCACCACAATAGCCTGTCGTTGACTTCATCTATCATTACTTTTTGTCGCTATCTTTTATACATTTATATTATTCATATCATGATGTATCTAAACTTAATACATGTTATCCTTTGATGTATATATATTATGATGTGATGTTTTGATTTGTTTGTATATGATAGAATCAAGCCTGGCAGTAAGTTCAGCAAATTAGCTTGTTGATAAACTACGGACTCAAGCACCAAACCCGTTACGAAAGCATGAGAGGAAGAGTGTTAAATAGTATGAATAAAAGCTAAAGAAAAAGTCTAATTTAAAGACTAGCTGAAAGAAAATGCTTCCCGGGAGACAACTCGAACAATTTTTTTTTTTTTTTATCAAGTCTGTTTTCCCAAACATCAATACGGCGTATCTGCTTTATACCATACGGCGTATTAAATGTCTGGACGTTATCAGTCCTTTGTTTTTCTGCATTTAAAACTTTATCGTCAGATCTGTCTATACGGCGTATTCATGCACATGATACGGCGTATTTGGAAGACTGACTCGTATTGATACTTTTTACAGGTCTTTCTATACGGCGTATCCTGGTTTTTGGATCTAGACGTATTGACTGCCTATATAGTTTATTTTTATTATTTTACTAATCGTAGGATAGCCAAGATAGGATTTTGCATGTTTTTCCTATATTTTGCATAGGACCTCACTGGAAAAGAAATCGACAAAGTTGGTGAAGTATCGATCATCTGGATTCCTATGTGTGTTGTAGTCATACTGGTATCCAGACGTATTTACAACACATATTCTTTCTCATTAAATCAACATGGAGAATCTACCAGGCAAATATCAGGGAGTTTCTCATTCTAATTCTTTTTATTTCTCGTTTTTTAAATGTTTATCTATACAACGAGGACATTGTATAATTTAAGTGGAGGGATGAGAATTAGAACGTTACTTGTCCTATTTTTCACATTAAAATGCTTAAATTATGCTCAAACTTAAAAAAAATTAGGCATACTTTTGTGAAATTACTAGTTACATAACCTGCACACATAACCCTTATTAGATATTGTGAGTATTCAACTTTATCCGTTTCTAAATGTTTACCCAAATCCCACAAAAACATAAGTGTGCTGGTGATGTTGTAGACTTTAGAACTTGGCTGGTTATCTATTCAAGACCACAATATTGAAGTACTTATGGATTTAGATGGTAGTAACTTGTTTAAATTTTGGTAAAATTTCTAGGATTACACCCAAAAAGCCTTTATATGATGTTTTATTAACTAACTACACTGGTTAGCTAACCCTCATATAAACCCTTTGTTTACTCTCATTTTAAGAGTAAGATACCCTTAGAAAAACGTGTAAAGCCAATCCTTTAGGATAACACCAACTACTTGTTTCATTACATATTTACACCTTAGCCTACCCTGTTAGATTAAGTCCATTTAATCAGTTGCTAGTTTCTTAAAGTGTAAAGTATGTATTTCTTATGTCTTGTGACATTTTCTATCTTTGGTATGGTTGGGAAGTTTACACATTGCAATGGGAATGTAAAAAGTAGTCAAAACTTATGTGTTTTTACTACCGTCACAATTATTGGTACGTCCGAAGAATAAAGAATCATAGAAGAAATTATCTGGAGTTATTATGCTTCGTAATGAAAAGATGGTGAAATTACACGTCGATTCTTAGTTATAGTATAAAAAATCGAAAAAAATTAGAAATTTGCAACAAAAGAATAGAGAAGTTTGAAGATAGTAGTTCGTTAATTGCTTAAAACCGATATGAAAATTATTTTTAAGGAGTCGATTATTGTTGAGAGTATGGTTATAAATCAACGATGTAAAGTTTTTATATAAAGTGGTAGATATCGCCACTTGTCTTTGTAAAAGTATGTAAAGTATGAGATGATTAGGAGTTGACCATTACGGGGACGCCAACTTAGGTTGTTGTTTTTGATCAATGATCAAGACATTTTTGTATATAGTTGTGTCTTAATCATGGTAACTGTTCGGGGGAAAAAAAGTTTTAAAAAAATCTAGCAAACTTTTGTATCGTTTCTGTTAGTCCTAATCGATTTTTTCGTGAATTTATTTTAACTACAAATTGATTTCCCGTTCCTAATTGATTAACCTGAGGTTTTACTCGATGAGGATTGTGATTTCCGAGGGGGTCTTGCAGTCTATTCTGTCGTTACGGGCCATGTATGTGTGATGTTAGCTGCCTTGTTGGGTTTAGTTCTTTTTGAAAGTAAAGTGAAAGATCCAGACCGTATATCATTCTTCATCCTAACCCTTGGTTAAACTCGAATGAGAATGTGATCGAATCACGTATGTCTATTCCATCATTACGGCCATGCATGTGTGATTCAGCTGCCTTGTTGGTTTAGTACTTTTGGTGAAAGATTGTTAGAATGATCAACTCTAAGCCTTGTCATAAAAACCCAATTTGCCTTTATAAACTTGCTACTCCTTAGCTCTAGTGGTGGAGATGTGTATCCTTGCCAAGCCTGTAATAAGATACTCATCACGACCAAGAAATTGAGTGAATTAGTTACATGTTACCACATAGATTAGTTGAGTGATTTGAGTGTTTTCATCTTCCTATTTCATGAGGTGTTTGGTTGTGTACTTGTAATTGATCACATAAATGCTTAACGGAAAAATCCTTAGGGATACATTTTCATAAACTTCTAAAGGGTACTTGAGGACAAGTAGGATTCAAGTGGGGAGATATTTGATAACATCAAATAACGTTACTTTTATAGCATTATTTATCCCATGTAAATAACCCATTTTATAAAATTATTGCAAGAATTTTTACTTAATCGTTTGTATTTAAGAATTGCAGTAATTATGGAGTACTTGGTGAAGATTAGCAAAAAGACACACATTCTGGAGCTTAAACGAAGACATTTGAAGATTACTGTTCTAACATCCTATATGCTGTATCCATCAAGGAAGATACGGCGTATCTGTGTCTACACTTCACAAGAAACCACGAAGATTTAAAGACCAATACGCCGTATCCAGGAGACATCTATACGTCGTATTCAATTTAAAGTAATAAAATATTCTGAAAGATATCGAACGTGTTCCCTACTCCAAGAAACCTCTGATACGCCGTATCCATCTATCTCAATACGCTGTATCAACCAAATTCCAGACCCTATAAATAGAAAACCTAAATATAGGTTTTCAGTGTGCTTGATCATATTTTCGATACCTTAACCATTAAAGTCGATTTTCAAAAGACAAGAAGAGCAGAAGAGGTCAAGCAAAGCCACTAATTCAATAGGAAACACTTTGTAATCTCTTATACTCTAGTAATCGTTTGATTTTTGGTATCATTCGTTTAACTCGATTAGTTTACCTTGGTTGAATTATTACTCTTGTATTGATTATGACGTTTGAGGGCTAATACCCTTGGGTATTAGACATTTTTATGAAGATTTGAATGTTTGGTTTGTTTATCTCAAATGCTTAATTTATCATTGATTGCTTGTTTATGTTTATCAATTTATACTTGTTTACGTGCTTTTGTATGCGACCTATCATTCATAGGATTTGTCGATACGACCAATGTTAGAGTCTTGGATGTCCAGGTTGGCTCTCATTTTAGTAATTTATATATCTAGACCAATAGGATCACAAATAATAACCTATCTTTGCCTTTAGATTGTGAGCTTAGTTGGACCGGCAGGTGACCCTTAGGGATCAACGAGTACGTTCTTAATCAATTGGTAAGGACTTGGCCAGTGGACTACTAGTATTAAATTGTCCATTAAGCTAGTAAGTGGGAAAGTTCTATGAGCTAGGGTATACACAAGTTCTCATTGCTTTTAACCCCAAGATAAGATTATAATCAGCTATTAGGATGCTTTATGCGGTTACGTTGAACTGTGTAGAATTTTTACTTATCTAGGTCTTAGGAAGAAGTATCACCTAAGTCTTAAGAATGATATGCCGCCTCGAGATAAGTATTCATTGCACTTAATAAAAAAACCAACGTTTTAATTGGATTAATCATGGTTAATATAGTTTTTTTATATTTGGCTAGACCGCTTTTCTATCTTTTGTTTGTCTGTTCGCGTGTGTTATTGTGTCTTAAATTGATCTAAGTTACCACAAACCTGTGCCAGTCTCTCAGGCTGAAAACCCTCTTTATCCGTTAGAATTAGGATTAACATAAGTTTAACATATGTTTAAAATAGAGTAAAATTAACATAGTTTAAATTAACTTATTTTAGTTAACCAAAAAATTGATAAAATAAAAGATTAGTTCTCGCTCTTAGTGATCGACACCCTACTTGCCACAAAACTCCATCTGATTGAGTACACTACCCGTTAAAGTGTTGTTTTAGGTAAAGTCGGTAAAATATAAATTTAAAACTTTAATACTCTAAAATAAAAAACTACCGACCAAACAATTAAGGTTGCCAACATCGAGAGTGTTGATTACTTCATTAAATTCAAGCTTGCAAATGATTAAGCTCGTGTTTTAAAGGCGAGTCAAGCTTCAAGCTTGAAATTTGATAAGCACCACTAGGGTCAATCAAGACGATAATGGATTCCAAACTAACTAGGACAGTCAGAGATTAAGAAATGATAGTCGAAAGCTTAGTTGGATTGATCAATGGTGGAAGTAGTTACAATTTTGTTACAACAGAATTACAATGAGTTGAAATGAGCCACGTACAATTTTTAAACAAGTGAAATGAATAAAGCTATTGACCTATTATAGAAATTTGGAAAAGGAAAAGTGGCGGGAAAAACGGTTAGGACTCATTTTAGGAGATGAAACCACGTGCACCTCACGTGTGGATTTAAAAACCTCACGTGCCACCAAATGAGGTCTAAATCAGCTTCCTATCAAGCCACCCTTTTAAAAAATGTTCTTGTCCTTAAGAATGTGGTAGGAAAGTAGGAAACTTCTCACATAAATCTGGCAATGGTTCCCAAGTAGCATCTTCAATGGTTCCATTAGCCCACTAGATCAAACCAAAAACCTCCACAACATTTCACTTCTTAACTATGTTTCTGTCCAAAATGGCAATGGGTTCCACAACTAACAACCCATTTTGATCACAACTAGGCAAGAAAGAAACTTATGAAGCCGAAGGAGTTCCTTTTCAAAGTTTAAGTTGGGAAACATGTGCAAGAAAGTCTAGTTTGTAAGCAACCTTTCTAATCCTCTCAAATGCCTTAAATGGGCCAAAACTTTTAGGAGAGAACTTGTTTTGCTTTCCTTATCTGATAAAAACTTGCCTATGTGGCTGCAACTTAAGGAAAACCTAATCACCCAAATTGAATTCTCTATCAATCATTCTCTTATCAGTCTGATGTTTCATTCTGTTTTGAGACCTCTCCAAGTAAAATTTTGACATTTGAATTACTTGCTTCCTTGTTTCTAAAGTTCTATCTATAACATCTACTTTACATAAACCTCCCAAGTATGGAACATGAGTATGTGGTGTTTGGCTATAAACTACTTTGAAAGGGGTTGTTTGAATAGAAGTATAGAAATTGGAGTTATACCATAATTCAGCTAAAGGTAACCACTTTAGGGCTCTAATCCTGATGGTCCTCTCCCAAGTCATGCATATCAAGTAACAACCTCTTAACATCTGTTTACACTCTGTCTGCCCATTGGTTGAGGGTGATCGGCTATAGACTTTAATAACTTAACCTGATAAAAATGGAATAGTTCTTTCAAAAGTATGAGAAAACCTTTGTCCTATCTGACACATGGTAGTAGGAAGGCCTCGTAGCCTGTAAAACAGTATCTAGGAAAGCTGAGCCACTTGATAGCTGAGAAGGTGTGAGCTAAGGGCATTCGTTGTACATTATTTTGTAAGCTTGTTATAATTAAAATATCACTTTAAACCCTTATTTTTTGGAATAAGTTCCCTTATAAAATCCATGAAAATACTGTCCCAAATCCTAATAGGAATAGGTAATGGCTGCAATAGACCAGAGTAGGCAGCTAAGTCAGGTTTGCACCTTTGACAAGTAACACATTCTTTAACAAACGTCTTTATTTCCTTCCTCATACCTTTCCAGTACACAGTTGAACATAGCTTGTGAGTGGTGACTTTTACCTCTGAATGTCCACCCACAGAGCTGTCATGGAAGTAAGTCAAGAGTTCTAATCTCAATTGTTTATATTTTCCTACCACCATTTTGTTCTTCCTAAATAACTTCTCATTGGACCAGCTGTAATGTTTCTTAGCCTCTTTGCCATTCTGCAAATTGGTTAAAATTTGTTGCAGAGTATCATCTGTGTGCCAGCTAGTTTCAATTCTTGTTGACAATTCTGTTAGCATACTTACAATCATAGCAGTCATTAAATGGCCTTTATTTTGTACTCTTGACAAAGCATCAACAACCGCATTCTCCACCCCTTTCTTGTACTTGACCTCATAGTCAAAGCATCTAATTAGGAGCACTTCACTTTGGTGTTGGGGTATTTTAGTGATCTTTGATCTAACATGTAGTTGAGACTATAATGATCTGTCTTGATGATAAAGTGTCTGTCTAATAGGTAGCCTCTCTATTTTTCTAATGCCATAATTACAGCTAGAAATTCTTTTTCATAAGTTGAGAGTGACTGATATTTTGGGGCTAAGGCTTTACTCAAATAAGCAATAAGATGTCCCCTTTATTGTAAGATTGCTCCTATGCCAATTCCTGATGCATTTGTCTCTATCTCAAATAGAATTGTGAAGCCAGCTAGGGCTAAGACTGGGTCATGCTCATTGATGTCTTTAAGGCTAAGAATGAAGATTGTGCTTCCTCATACCATTTGTAGGAGTTCTTCTTTAAAAGCTGTGTTAAGGGTCTACTTAAACTAGCAAAAGCTTTGATAAATTTTCTTTAGTATCCAGTAAGCCCAAGGAACCCTCTTAGCTGCTGAGTTGGTTGGGTAAAGCAGTCTTGCATTGCAAAACATCTCTTGAAGGAGCACTCCTGACTGAAATGACATGACCTACAGTTACTCACATTGCCTTGTGCCAAACGCACAATTACTTTTCTTTGCAAATAACATGTTGTTCCTCATTGTCTCTAAGACCATAGTTAAATGTTGCACATGGTCTGAAAGACTCTTTAAGTAGATTAAAATATCATCAAAAAACACCAATGTAAAGTTCCTCATGTATGCCTTAAAGACATCATTCATTAGTGCTTGAAAGGTAGAGGGGGCATTTGTGAGTTAAAAAGGCATTACTAAGAATTCATAATGCCCCTTATAAGTCTTGAAAGCAGTCTTGGCTATGTCATCCTCAAACATTGTTGGGACTTAAAAGACTTCATGGATTCTTAGAAGTTACTGCTGCTCAGGTACATAATGGAAATTATGCTAAGTGGTTAGTACTGGTAGTATAATGTCACCACTGCTAGTTACTACTGTTAGTATAATTTAGTACTGATAGCATAAAGTTACTACTGTTAGTTGAAGTTAAGACTGCTTAGTGTTGAAGACTAAAATTTAAGCTAAGTAGTTAGTGCTGCTAGTAGTAAAAGTTAAGACTGCTAGTACAAGTTACTATTGTTGGTATATATTAGTAATGCTAGTACCAATGTTACTACTGCTTATGTTTATTAGTGCTGCTGGTGGAAAGATTACAATTATTTGAAGACTTTCTACTGTCAAGAGGATAAAGACGAATTAAAGAGATTAAAGCTTGTTTTGGAGAACAAGTATGAGTGTGTGATAAGTGTTGAGATATTTATGTACAAGATATACATAATGTATTTATTTAGAAGATTACGTTTATGTTTAGAAAAGATTGAGATATCTTAGGAATATATTGTAAGCCGATCTAGGATCTTAGTCTATATAAAGGAGGCTCTAGGCTATTAGTTGAGATTTCACAAAACCGAGTCATATTATATTATCAGTTTTCATAGTTGTCAAAGTCGATTAAGAAAAGCTTCAAGGTTTGTAACCCCAGTACTAAGTTAAGAGTACTCGTATTATTGATCTAATAATATTGGAGCGTTTGGTTATATCTTTGTTTATTCAAGATTACTGTTTCATTGATTTTCTTCCAGAGTATTAAGGTTGTAGTTTCTAACATTACCTTTTAATATACACAAAGTTTCTACAACAAGTTATTTTGGATTTATCCTTGGGTAATTTTAATTTAACTTAGTACAACCTAAAGTAATCGATTAGGTTTGGGAATCAACATAAAGTTTTGGTTATCAGAGCTTTGCTATTAGAGAACTTTTGACTAGAAGACATGGAGCTTGAATCTACAAATAGTGGTCCTACTGCAAAGCTTCCCCATACTCAAATTGAGGGGAGTATGAGCTCTTGTGGGCTATAGATTAAGCAGTACTTCAGATTCAAGGACGAATGCACTCTGAGAAGTGATAGAAAATGGTGTGATTCTTGGGTTTCAGTATCTCAAAATCTCAGGAGAATGGCTTTACAGTTACAAAGATGTCTACACTGCAAATGCTGAAGAAAAGATAAATAAAAAATTGATGTTCAAAGCTAGGGGTTTGTTACTCATGGCACTTCCAAATGAACATCAGCTAACATTTAGTCAATATCCAGATGCTAAATCTATGTTTGCTACCATTGAAACAAGATTTGGAGGTAATGCAGGTACCAAGAAAACTCAGATCTCTTGAAGTAACAGTATGAGAACTTCAGTGCAACAAGTGCAAAGTCTCTTGACTCTATTTTCAATAGGCTTTAGAAGATAGTCAGTAGGCTTGTTATCTTGGGTGTGATCATTGCCCAAGAAGATTTAAACTTAAAATTTTTAAGCAGCTTACCACCTGAGTGGAATACTATGTAGAGTTTGGAGAATAAGCCTGAGATTGAGACTATAAGTATAGATGATTTGTATAACAATTTCAAAATTGTTGAACAAAAGATAAAGAAGATAGTTGGTACATCAAGTGGTGGTCAAAACTTGGCTTTCATGACTGTACCAAGCTCTAGCGGTATCAATGATGCTAACATTGCTTATTCACAAGTTAGTGCTGCTAGACCTAGTGTTAATACTGCTAGTCCACAAGTTTGCACTGCAAGTGTCAGTGATAATACTGTATATGCTTTCATGGTTGAAAATCTAAATGTTTCTAAAGTCCTACATCAGGACTTAGATCAAATTCATGAAGATGATTTGGAAGCCATGGATCTGAAGTGGCAACTCTC
>BQNB010054760.1:6390-38101 GCA_026074375.1 Tanacetum coccineum | reverse complement strand
ATAACGGGTTACTAAAAAGTAGAACGGGTAAGCTGCCAAGTCATAAAAAAAAATGGGAAAACTTAACTTTGCATAAAATAGTAGAGATTAGCACATTGTTCGCATTGGTTAAAAAAATTAAAAGCATCTTGCACAACATAGTAAAATTAGGCAACTTTGATACATTTAGAAACAATTATCCCTTCTTTAAATAGTATTTTTTATTTTAGTGCAATATCTGTGAATGGTGTGTTTGAAATTGACATGAATGATTATGTTTCCAAGTATAATAATAATTCTATTTTTAGCATAAATAAGAAGAGAAATTTAGACTTGAATTCTTCTTATCTTTGGCACTGTAGACTTGCCCATATTGGCAAGACTCGCATGCAAAAGCTTCAACGTGAAGGACTTTTGGAAAGCATCAATGATGGATCATATGATAAATGTGAATCTTGTATTTCTGGGAAAATAACAAAGAAACCTTTTAATAATAACATTGAAAGAGCTACAGATCTATTTGGTTTAATACATACAGATGTGTGTGGACCACTTAGACGTGTCAAGGAAAGGTGCTAGCTACTTCTTAACCTTTACTGATGATTTTAGTCGTTATGGTTATGTTTACTTTCTTCAACATAAACATGAGGTATTTGAAACATTTAAGGTATTTAAATCAGAAGTAGAATTGCAACTAGGAAAGAAGATTAAAGCTCTTCGATCCGATAGAGGTGGTAAATATTTAAGCCAAGAGTTTAAAGAATATCTAGGTAAGAATGGAATAGTACAACATCTTACTTCTCCATATACTCCACAACTATTAGATATGGTACGATCTATGTTTAATCTTACAACTCTACCATTATCCTTTTGGGATTATGCCTTAGAATCTGCGGTTCGTATTCTAAATATGGTTCCCACAAAGAAGGTTGATAAGACACCATATGAAATATGGCATGGCAAGGTGCCTAATTTGTCATATTTAAAGGTCTGGGGTTGCGAGGCGTATGTAAAACGTGACTCAGCTGATAAACTCCAACAGAGATCTGTTAAGTGTATCTTTGTAGGATACCCTAAGAAAACTATGGGTTACTATTTTTATTTTCCACCTGAAAACAAAGTAATTGTTGCTAGGTATGGAGATTTCTTAAAAGTGATCTCATATCTCAAGAATTCAGTGGGAGAGATTATGATCTGGAAGATGATCATATGGATACATTACCTTCTGAAAACACTAGCTAAATTCCAGTAGAACCTGAAAGTCTAGGTCCTCCACCGGAATTAATTCCTATCTGTAGGTTTGAAAGGACAACACGTGCACCCAACCGTCTATGTCTAAACATGGAGGTTGAAGATGATGTAGTAGGGGATCTTGGAGAACCTGCTAATTATAAAGCTGCCATGCTTGACCCTGATAAGGTAATATGGCAAGGTGCAATGGATGAGGAAATGAACTCCATGAAAGTTAATGAAGTCTGGACTAAAGTAGACCCTCCTTCCAATGCTAAAATAGTAAGGAGTAAGTGGCTATTTAAGAAGAAGACTGACATGGATGGTGAAGTACACACCTATAAAGCTCGTCTGGTAGCTAAAGGCTTTACTTAAACCTATGGGATTGACTACGAGGAGACGTTTTCTCCTGTAGCCGACAATAGAGCTATTAGGATTCTCATAGCTATAGCAGCGTACTATGATTATGAGATTTGGCAGATGGATGTTAAAACTGCCTTCTTGAATGGTCACTTAGATGAAGACATCTATATGGAGTAACCTGAAGGGTATGTTAATCCAAAATATCCAAACCGTGTATGCAAACTTCAAAGATTTATTTATGGTTTGAAGTAAGCATCACGTCAATGGAATAAACGATTTGATGAGGAAATCAAGAAGTTTGGATTTACTCAAAATCGTGATGAGCCATGTGTATATCGCAAAGCTAGTGGGAGTAATGTAGTATTCTTGATCCTATATGATGACTATTAATCAGGGGAAACAACATCAAAGACTGAGGTTGTTATGGATTTTCTTTGGTTAAGTGTTTTTATATGAAGGGATTTAGGAGATTCTGTATACATTATGGAATTAAAAATTCTATTAAGATTGATCTAAGCGGTTAGTTAGTCTTAGTCAAGTGCTTCATTGACACAAAATTTTGAGAAATTCAATATGATAACTTCTAAGTAAGGTTATTTGCCAATGGAATGTCAATCATGGATATGTAATGAAATGTGTGCTTAACACCCCTTGATAGAGGTGGCTTACTTGAAAAAAGTACTTATGCTTGGATGTAGGAATCTTTTATGTACGCTGATTAGATGTACAAGGCAAGATGTCGGCGTTTGCTCAAAATTGGTGTGTCGATATCAACAGAATTCAGGAAAGCTCTAAGGGGTGGTGTTATAACATATCTGAAGTATCTGAGGAATTCGATGAGATATGTGTTTTTTGGGTTTGGAGGGATATACCAGATACAGTACTTATTGTTACGGGGTTTTTTGTGATTGAGTCTGGCAAAAGGGATAATTGATGATACGAAGGGCTATGACGGTTTTGTCTTTGTCGTCTATGGAGGTGCTGTAGTCTAGAAGAGCGTTAGAAGGCATGACATCAATTGCAATGTCTGCAACACAAAGCTGAATACTTGGCTGCTTCAATAAGCATGCTAGGATATGCTGTTTGGGATGTAGGAAATTTGTTTGGAGATCTTGGAGGTTGATGTATGGTCCTTATAAACTGGATCTAAATGTGACTTAACCGAATGATAGTTCTTTGAATATTTCCAATTGAAAACTATGAGTAGACGATAACTGTGAATATTATTATAGTCGCGGTATTTCTTTTTCTATTCCTAGATGAACACAAGAACGATTACTAAATTTTCGATTAATATTACTATTTAATTGTGAATGCTCACATCAACACATTAGATATTACATTATCTTTTTATCACGTTCCTTTTATTTGTATTTAAGGAACCCTATCGCGTTAGGATAATGTTATCTATTACCTAGAATAACGTTAAGAGTTAACTATGATAATATTACAACAAGAGTTAACGATTTGATAAAACAGTTTTATACTTTAATACTGCCTGACTAAGTTAAGTGGCAGACTTAACTACCCCTGCTCTTACCAGATCTTAAACTTCGTATTACTAACAGTACTTATATCCTTATCAGTACTAACTATAACTAACAGAATTAACATTCATACTAACAGGTATTAAGTAGTTTACATAATTTTCCTAACATTCCTACCCTAAATTGGATCTTCATGCATGAACTTCCATGTTCTCTTCAGAATATTTCTTGATCTTAAATACTTAAAGCTTCTTCTTGGGCTTTTAGTGGGATTGTCTTAAACTTCTGTCTTCTTTTATAATAAGTCTTTATGTCTTTTAAATTCTTGACAGAAATTTGTCTTTGACTCTTTCATCAGCTTCCTTGTCAATTTTGTACATCAAAACATATGTTTCAGTCTATTCTCATCACTCCAGGTGTGTTAACTACTGTGAGAGGTGAATCATTGAAATGTATATGGATTTGATTCTCTTTTCCAGCTTAGCCATTAACTCTGGATGTAGTCAGTTCTTTGGCCCCAGAATGGTGTATGTCCATCGGTCAACTGAAAACATTTCATAACTCCTCAGTACTTGAAACCTGGGTGAGTTGAATACCATATGGTTTTTGGCAAACCCTTACAGCCATCAAAGGATTTGATTATGCCTTTACCTGTAGGCCGTTTGCATAGGGGTAGTCATGCTTTAGTATAATACTATGGTGCATAGAACTTACCATTCAATTTTTGTAAATGTCAACCATAGAACGGATTTGAGAAGTCTTTACCAAGCAGCCGTTTGCTCTTGGACTAGTTAGTTCTTATGTCTGTTAACATGTGAACCAAATGACCATATGTTGTGTGGTGGTTAGCCAACACCATCAAACCCTTTTCTTCATTTCATGAGGGTATTGGACTGTGTCATCATCATTAGAATCTTCAAATTCTTCCCAATTGTATTCTTACAACAGTGATCAGCTCCAAAGCCATAGAGCTTTCTTCTTCAGTTTCTAGCTTCAATTCCAGCATTTGTGAAAGTACTTCCTTTGTCAGAGGATATTTGCTTTCCACAAGCATATGAAAAACAAGTCCAGTACTTGTCATGATAGTATGTACTCCTGAGGAACTATGTAGTTTCCAGCTGATAAGCTTCCAGTCTTGCTGTGTATCCCAAAAAGTACAGCCTGTTTCCCTTGATTAACATTAAACATCAGATCTCCCCAAAGCATCTGTCAAACCTTCAGGGATGCCTTTCTGTTATATTTCTTCACCGGACTAGCTCATAAATAACTTTCAACATTCTTTCTTTGTCCAAAATTGATATAACTCCATTAAGGTGCAGAAAGAAATCTCTGATGACCATTACTTTTCTTGTTTCCTTATGTAGATATATATCTTTCAGGTTTGGTTTGATCATGTTGAGGTTTAGGTGTAGAAAAAATGATTGCCATTCAATAATGGGATATTAGAGGACTCACAAGACTCTACAACATCATTACTTTGTCATCATCAGGAGAGTATGCCAGCATATTTCAAATTCATCTCTTCTCTTGTGAGACTAGAGCCATGCTTTCTCCTTGTGCTTTTTACTTTCCTCTTGTGCCTACCTTCCTTTTCTTTGCACTTCTTCCTCTGAGCTTCTCATGAACAGATTCATCCTTCTTTTCTCTCCTCTTTTTTCATCATCTTTCTCATTCATCTTTTTGATTGCTCCTCTCATCTTCTTCAGATCCAAGAGCCCACCAAAAGTCTGATCTTGCTTCTAGTATCTCTGCATACAGCACTTGAATCTCTCAAATGGACGTTGACTTTAACTCAGCATGCTTCTTGTTATGCGTCATGTTCTCAGTTAAGTGATCATCTGATTTCTAGTGAGATATTGTTGGTGGCATGTTTTGATAATAGCACTCCTTTGTTCTGCAAGAAATTCCTTTGGGCAGCAATTGTGTATGTAAGAACTTTGCTCTTTCCTCAACAGAATATTTGCTCCCTTTCTTATTGTTGAATCTTTTCGCAAGCATCTGATCTGCATTTATCTTGCTTGATGTAGTCAAATTCAGTTGCATGTGCTTTCTTGCAGCTTCTTCCTCTTGCCTCTACCAATTTTAAGCTGGAAGTGGCATCGTGATCAATTTGTCTTTGTGTTTCAACATTCCATTTCGCATGCACTCTTATAGTTCTCTAAATCTGCGTAACTCTTGAAGATCTTTTGATGTCTTTGATGCTTGGGGCGGGATTGAACTTCAGCTTGAGGTCCTCTTCTAGTCATTGGCTCATTTCCTTTTCTCCCTTTGAGCCTTCTGCGCTCACCAGTATTAACTTCAGCAGCTTAACTTCACCAGTATTAACCTCAGCAGCAGTTACTTCACAGTATTAATTGTGCTTGAGGGGTTCTTCTCAGGATAAGTTCAGCAGTATTAACTTGTGCTGTATTTAACTTGAGCTAATCAGGTTCTTCAAAATGAAGAATTTTGGTAGGAGTTTTGTTAGAATTTGATTGTCTTTTGTAAATCTTGCTACCAGAGTGCTTGTGTTCCCTTAAAACCCTTCTGAAGCTACAATTGTTTGATCTGGCAGCCTCTCTAAGGTGGATGGACTTAGTTGTTATTCTTGAGCTCCTCTGAACCCTTGCTCTTTTCAGGAGTACCAATGTATCTCCTGATTGTTTCAAAAGGAGACTTTCTTGATCCTGATCCGCTGCATCTCTTAGTCATTCTTTATTTTCCTTTTCTTCCTCAACTTGTTTTCTAGCTTTTTGACCTTCTCTACCAGCTGCAAGATTGCTGTTCTAAGAGTCTGCTTAGTTTCACTCAGTTCCTTTTCTCAAAGATTTTACTCTTGACTCCAGCTAGGTCTATATCCATCAGGTTCCTAAGTTGCTCACTTTCTTCACTTAGAATATAGATGCTGAATCTCTGGTTCATGTGATAGGTGGTGGGGACATGTGTTATGATAGGTTCAATATGAGGGTCTCTGTATCATGATATGAAGGTGATGGTATTTGAGGAGATGGTGGAAGAGTTGGTTGAATGTCAGGAATGGTAGAGACTGGTGGAGGTGATGTTGTTTGTACAGGTTGAGTTGGAGGTGTTGTTGTTTGTACAGGTTGAGTTGGAGGTGTTGTAGCTGTTGGTTGTACAGAGTGAGTTACAGTGGGAGGTGGTTGTGTTATTTGTACTTGAGATGATGAGGTAGCTGGTACAGACTGAGATGGTGTTGGATCAGCACTTGGTTGAGGTTGACCTGCATCAATGGTTAGCATAACAGGCAACAATGGTCTATGTATCCCTTGAAAACCTCTTTTCATATTTCCAAAAATCTTTTTGGTTAATGATACAGGGACAAAAAGGTTTTTGTTTTCAGTTTGAACATTCAAAATCATTTGAAGAAAACGGGGGTACATTAAAAACTTTGATTTGCTTTTCAAATTTGAGATCATTCCATCAAAGATAAGTTTTGAAAAGTTAAAGTCTCTTCCAGTGGAAAGACGGATCAATGTCAATGACTGATGTTGCTACAAACTGATCCTCATCTCCAACTTTTGGAGCTTAAACAATGATGAATGTGAGGGTTTTAAGAATCTCCATTGGGTGTAAAGTGGATTTTTCAAAATGTAAAAGTTCTGTCATTTACATACCCAATATTTTGCAATCCTTCAAAAAAATCTCTTTATTTTTGAAAACATGATGATCCTGAAGCATTGCGTAGTTGGAGCTGCCTCCTACAGACTCTTCAGTAATTGTCATGATTCAATGGTATTATTGTTGCATTAAGTTGTTGAGTCCCATATTGCATGTGTTATAGCAGTTGCGTCTGCCAAAAAAGCTTGACAAGAGATTCGTTGATAGGTGGATTGTGAGTGAGAGCTATACTCAATTTTGATCTTATTGGATAATAACTATCTCGGTGTACCCAGCTACTCTCAGTGGTTTGAGTAAGAACCACTTGGTTGTCTTATCGCAATATTGAGTTGCGCCATTGAAACACTTGGTGAAAATATTTGAATCTTTAAAAATTAGTACTGGTGATGTGACCGTTTGACGTTTGGTCTGGTAGTGGAAAGTAATTTAACGATTGCTTTTCGAAAGGAGTATTAGGGTAAATAGTGATAAGGATGAAAGAGAAATTACTTTATCCCTATATAAGTACTCTATCAGCGTTTTAGGCGGCTAAAATATCTTCAAAGGTTATGTTGATAAACTAAAATATATTTTATTTCAGACAGTATTAAGTGAAAGTGACAGACTTTAAAACTTGTACTACCAGACTTAAACTAGTCAACCAGTATTAATAGTTACTCATCAGACTTAAACTTATTTTCAACCAGTTTTTATAAATTTTACAGCTTTAGACCACTACATCATTACTTACAACCAAATTGCATCCAATAGCAGTGACACCTGGCACTTTCTTTTCCATGCTCCAAGTTGATCTTAGCTAACCTCTTTTCAATCACCAAGTAGTACACTGCAAAGTTAGTCTAAACAAGAACATACAATTCTAATTAACGTAATATCAGCAGATATTAAACTAAAATAAATACCAGTCTGTAATGCTTAATCTACCAGACTTAAGTTAATTACCTGTGTTAAATTTATCAACTAGCAGAATTAATCTATGATCACCAGTTTTCAAGTTACTATTTTAACAATAGATCTGTATCAGTGTTACATCTACATCAAATGCGTCCTCATCTTTTGTTTAAAGGGACACTTGGTCTCCATGGGAGTGGATGGAGCTTGACAGGCCACAAGATCAAATTTATTGAGGTATCTATAATTTTTATAATTTCAGGCTACATCTTCTCTGAGAGATGAAGATGCCTTCCTTCTTTTTGCTTGAAACTTGTTGTCTAAAAGAAGTAGTTACCACATGGAACTCATTTGATACCTGATTTGCATCAAAGCTTCAAACTCATCACACCTAGCTTGCTTGTAGACCCTAATACTTGATATCATCTTACATACTCTTGAAACACCAACTGATTATCCTTATTGTTTTTCTAATGATAAAGTTTGTCAATGTTCCCCTTTGTATCCATGCTTCTCTAGGAGGTGGACAGAGTAGCATACCAAGCTCTAGGGGCTTGGTGTAATCCATACAAGGCTTTGACCACCTTATAAACCTTTGTAGGATGTTCAGGATCAACAAAACCAGGAGGTTGGGAGACATAGACTACACTCTTCATACAATAGTCGGCCATATATGTAATGCACTTTTCACATCCATTTGATAGACTATGAACCCCTAAATGAGCAAAGGCTAAAAACAACACTGATTGCTTCAATTTTTGCTACATGGTGCAAAAACCTTCATCATAATCAATCCATTCTTCTTGTCTATGCTTTGAGCTACCAACCTTGCTTTGTTTCTGACATACCTACCTCCCCGCTATCCTTTTATGTTCCTGTTATACCCATTTTGTTCCTATCACCTTGCACCATTGGTAAATCAACTCATATATGCACCCATAATTGTGAAGCTTGAACTGCACAGTTATTCATGCATAGCTTCAACCCTATCTTCTCTTCAAGAGCTTCTGAGACTTTCTTGGTTCAAATTGAGACAAAAAGCAAGCAAAAGGGGACAATGTTGGTTGATCTTTACGATTTCTTCGCGTTGGTTTGCCTGTTAAGTAGACTTTCTAGAGCATGAGTCCTCAGTGATTTTCTTGAGAGAGCTTCTGTCTTAACAGGTGTATTGGGATCTCCAAGGATTTGACTTTGAGGATGAGCATTGTGAATCCTTAGAGTGGGATTTGTAGGAACAGCTACCTCATCAGGTAAATTGTTGAATCAGGTAAATAGATCCTTCATCTATCATAAGAAGCTCTCTTTTTCATAAGATACTTTACTCTGATTTTTATCATAAATCGTATTTTACAGGCATACTCATCATCATCTGCATCAGAGAAGACTCTTCCTTCATGTCAAGCAATAGGAGAGATAGCTTCAGTAATTGACAGTTTTATCTCTCCTCTAAAGCTGTATTAAGTATTATACTACCAGTATTAACAGGATTAGTATGGTAGATACTGTAGTAGGTTACTGGTCCTAAGTGCCTTCAAAGCCAAGAGCATAACAATTCATTCCTAAATGTCATAATGTCTTCAGCAGATTGGATTATTCGGTGTAGAAGAATGGTTGCCTTGAGGATGAGTCTTTTTGTAGCAATCTTTTTCAGAGGAGATGTAGAAGAAAAACCCAACCATCGAGTCTGCTTACTCCTCAGTTTGTACATCACTATCAAATAGATTCCTTTGAACATGCAGGGTTAGCTTGATTTTGCACGAAATCAGGTATATTGTTCATTGAGTCTGTAAGATAGTCTAAGTCAACATCCACCTATGGCCTATTCCTGGCACCATGGGTTTTTCCTCTTGGAAAAGTTGACATGAAGATTTACTTCCACTCTCTTGGTGACTAAGTTATAAACCCTAAAGGCTTTACTGTTCACAGAGTAACCAACAAGAAAACCCTCATCAGACTTTCCATCAAACTTTCCTAGTGGGCTAAGAGTATTGAGAATGGTCACATGGCACCCAAATGGTCTTATGTAGCTAAGGATTGGTGTTTGTGCCAAACAAGAGCTCATTAAGTGTTTTGTTCTGAGGCTGGTTTCACCCTTACCCTGATGAAGGTATAGCATGCAGTATTGATGCTTCTGCCATAAAGTGGTAGGCAAGTGGTGAGTCAGCTAGCATTGGCCTTGCAGCATCTATTAAGGTTCCTATTCATTCTCTCAGCAACCCCATTTTGCTGAGGAGTTCTTGCATTACTAAACTCCTGTTTTATACCCTTTTCCCCACAGAACTCAAGCATACCCCTGTTCTTAAATTCTGTCCCATTATCTGATCTAATGATTTTTACTTTTTGATTTAGTTGGTTTTCTATCTGTCTTATAAAAGTCTTAAGGATGCTACTAGTCTCATCCTTTTTGGCTAGAAAGAAAACCCAACAAAACCTTGAACAGTCATCAGTAATCACTAGACAGTAACTTGCATGGTTGATACTTCTCACAGAAGTTGGTCCAAATAAGTCCATATGCAAGGTATGTAATGGGTGTGTTACATATCTATCAACTTTGGCCTTACAGGAGGCCTTGTGTTGCTTTCCCTTCTGACAAGCAACACAAGTGTGGTCATTTTTGAAACTCTTGGAAGGTAACCCTCTAACTAGATTATCCTTTACAAGTTTATTTAAATTTTTGAAATTAAGGTGACCTAACCTCCTGTGCCACAATTTAGCTTCATTAGATGAGGCTTTTGCTAATAACAAGTGTATCCATTTGAAGAATCAAAGTTTTCACTATCAAAAGTTACATGTTGTGTTGCTAGGAACCTTAAGAAGAACCTGATTGGCATCAGGCTGCTTGAAGTCAGAGGACACACACAAACACTCTTTTTCAGTAAAAAGCTACATTTATCTTTTTATCACATATCTGAGAATATGGAGGAATAGTTAAAATGTACCCCCCCCCCCCCCCCCACCCCCCCCCCCCCCCCCCCCCCCCCCCCCCCCCCCCCCCCCCCCCCCCCCCCCCCCCACCCCCCCCCCCCCCCCCCCCCAAGTTCTTTCACAAAAGCCACATCATCAAAAACTAAATTTCCTAATCTAATAGTACCTTTTCCACTGATACTTCCTTTACTTCCTCCAAAAGTAACAGATCCCACTTTGTTAAGTTCTTGATAATCTTCAAGATGGGCCCTGTTACCAGTCATGGCCAGAACACTCCCACTATCAAAAATCCTCTATGCTCCAGATGCTTCAGTGGATGATCCTGCACATACAAACTAGTGTATTAGTTTCTCTTTGGGACCCATGCCTTCACAGGGCTTGGGTCTGCCTTGTGGACATTGAGGACATGATCATTTGAATCTCAGGGTGGTGGTCCACTAGTGGTATTGGAGAGTGGTGTGTTTTTTCCAAACACAACTGCTGAGTGTCTTAATCAGCCTGTACCATTGTGCACCTTAACAGCATAATTATTTGACTTGTATGCTGTATTCTTTGTAAAGGGTCTATTTACAGGTGTTCTATGTTGTGAAATACTTGTCTTTGGGACTGTAAATTCACCTGTGGAAGGTCGGTTGGATAATACTGGTCTAGTTATTCTGGCAGTATTAACATACACTTTACCAGAATTAGCATTTTGTTTGCCAGTATTAACTCTAGAACTACCAGACTTATTTTTAGTACCAGAATTAACATTTTGTTTGCCAGCATTAACTCTAGAAGTACCAGACTTAATATGAGTGCCAGAACTAACATGCAAACTACCAGAATTAACATTTTGCTTGCCAGTATTAACATTTACTCCTACCAGTTTAATAACTTTGCTTGCAGTACTAATCTTGGGTTTATAGTTACTTAGTTGTCTCAGGTCTGGGAGTGAATTGATTTGCTTTATTCACCCTGTTTGAGTTAGTCCAGGCTGGTGTAGCTTGCCTAACATTGGCATGAATTACCCTTGTGCTCTTAAAAGCAGCTTCCTTTGCCATCTTTTCTATATATAGTCACAATCCTTAATCAAGTTACAAAATGACTTAAGGACTTCCACACACATAACATGATTTTTCTTTCATAGAATTGCTTGCAACCTAATTAATTTCCATCTCTGTCTTTTTGATTCCAATTTTGTCTGTTATATGAAGGGAATAGGTGAAGGAGGACACTGGTGTCCTAATTGGTTTGCCTAGGTGTTATGACATGCTGTGCACAACTAGGAGTCAACTGTTTGTTGGGGTTCTGGCACTTGGGGTTGGTTGTTTTGGGTGTCTTTTGGAACCTGCTCAATTGAAGGTATGTAGTGGGTTATCCTGGTCTGAAGGTCATCTTGTTCTTCCCACATCAACTGTCATTGATGGATCAAGATGGAGTAAAATAGTGGGATTTGCAGTAATATCACAGTTCCAAGTTCCCCTTTCTCTGTCATGAGATGCAGATGGAGAAAACAATGGACTTGCATTAGACACTGTAGGACTAGGAGTTTTATGGTGAGGTTCTATGTTTGCCATTCATACAGAGATTCATCTATGTTCCTCCTGTTCTTAGTGGTATAAATCACCACTAAGAGGATGAGGGGACACCTTTGTATTCAACCTGTTTGATCTGTGTATAGTGGATTTGATATAATTTACTGCAACTCTTTCCTATAAGCAAATAATTACTATCTACTTATTTCTTCCTCATATCTAGGACACTCAGCATTTGATTTGATTGCCATACCCTAAAACCACATCTTAACTGTTGAGTCATCCCACATTAAACTAGTTCCAAAGATTTTAGAAGAAGCAAACCAAGAATCAACAATTTTTTGTAAAACATCTTTATCTTTCACAGCTTTCATTCCTATTCTTCTATACTTTTTCAGCTTTTCATCTCTTTCAAAAATTTGATTTGCCTGAAAATTTAATTTTTCATTTAAGGATGATTGCTGTTTGTGGGAGGCTTTAAGCTGAGATTCTAATTTCTAAACGCTAGTTTTGGGAAACTAAGGCAGCTTATTGGGTACCATTATTCAGATTGCAATTCATAACTGAGCTTGAAGTGCATTGTATGATCCAAACTAATTTAGAACCCATGGATACCTCATTATTCCCGTGAAGGACATGAGAGCATGATGAGTTCCTCATCTGTAGTCCTGCCTATACCCAATTTGTTCTGACTTCATCAATAGTAACAAAGCTCCTTTTATGTTCTCTCTGCTTGTATTCTGATCCTCTCCTGTTTCCTGCCTGCTTCTTCCTGTGATACCTTTAAGACTTGCACTCCTAGCAAAAAATGCCCAGTATTGTGCAATTGGAAACATTCAACTTTTCTCTTATCAAATGCACATGGCTTTTTTCCATCCACTCTGGCCTTTTTTTTTTTTTTTTTTTTTTTTTTTTTTATGCCTGTTTTCTTGTAGAACTTCTTGATCTTGATGGCAGTCATAGCAATCTGCCAATTTATATCCATTTCTTCCAAATCCAGATCATCAATTTGTTCTAGGTTTCATGTATCAAATCCATCTCAGCATTTGTGGCTAGATATAGAATGGTAACCTTCATCAGCAGACCAGAAGTAGCAATTTGGTTTTGACTTTGGAAGATATAGATACATTACCTTCTGAAAACACTAGCGAGATTCCAGTAGAGCCTGAAAGTCTGGGTCCTCCACCGGAATTAATTCCTGTCCGTAGGTCCGAAAGGCCTAAAAATGCACCCAACCGTCTCTGTCTAAACATGGAGGTTGAGGATGATGAAGTAGGGGATCTTGGAGAACCTGCTAATTATCGAGCTGCTATGATTGACCCTGATAAGGTTTTATGGCAAGGTGCAATGGATGAGGAAATGAAATCCATGAAAGTCAATAAAGTCTGGATTGTAGTAGACCGCCCTCCTAATGCCAAGGTAGTTAGGAGTAAGTGGCTATACAAGAAGAAGACTGACATGGATGGTAAAGTACACACCTATAAAGCTCGTCTGGTGGCTAAAGGCTGCACTCAAACCTATGGGATTGACTACGAGGAGACCTTTTCTCCAGTAGCAGACATTAGAGCTATTAGGATTCTCATAGCCATAGCTGCATACTATGATTATGAGATTTGGCAAATGGATGTTAAAACTGCCTTCTTGAATGGTCGCTTAGATGAGGACATCTATATGGAGCAACCTGAAGGGTATGTAAATCCAAAGTATCCAAACCGTGTATGCAAACTTCAAAGATCTATTTATGGTTTGAAGCAAGCATCACGTCAATGGAATAAACGATTTGATGAGGAAATCAAAAGGTTTGGATTTACTCAAAATCGTGATGAGCCATGTGTATATCGCAAAGCTAGTGGGAGTGATGTAGTATTCTTAATCCTATATGTCGACGACATTTTGATTATGGGAAATAACATTCCAAAGCTTAAGGAAGTTAAGGACTATCTTGGAAAATGTTTTTCTGTGAAGGATTTAGGAGAAGCTGCATACATTCTGGGAATTAAGATATATAGAGATAGATCTCTGCGGTTGATTGGACTTAATCAAAGTGCTTACATCGATAAGATATTGAAGAAATTCAGTATGCAAAACTCTAAGAAAGGTTTTATACCGATGGAAGTCAAACATGATTTGAGTAATGAAATGTGCGCTTCATCAGATGAGGAAAAAGCTTACATGAAAAAGGTACCTTATGCTTCGGCTGTAGGATCTATCATGTATGCTGTCAGGTGCACAAGGCCAGATGTGGCGTTTGCTCAAAACTTGGTCAGTCGATATCAACAGAATCCGGGGAAGCTCCACTGGGTTGCTGTTAAACATATTCTAAAGTATCTGAGGAATACGAAAGATATGTTTTTAGTGTACGGAGGAAATCCAGATACAGAACTTGAGGTTACAGGTTTCTGTGATGCGTCCTGGCAATGCGATAAAGATGATACGAAGTCTCAGACGGGTTATGTCTTTGTCGTCAATGGAGGAGCAGTAGACTGGAAGAGCAAGAAGCAGACAACGATTGCGATGTCTGCAACACAAGCTGAATACATGGCTGCTTCAGAAGCTGCAATGGAGGCTGTTTGGATTAGGAAATTTGTTGGAGATCTTGGAGTGATGCCTTCAATAAAAAAGCCTATTAATATGTATTGTGACAATTCTGCTGCAATCATATTCGCCAATGATTCTGGAGTTATGAAAGGCGCCAGACATTTTCTACGGAGATATCACTACGTTCGAGAACAAGTCGAGAGTGGTGAAATCAAAATATTAAAAGTTCACACAGATGATAACTTAGCTGATCCTTTCACTAAGGCTTTACCTAGAGGAAAGGTTACTGATCATGCCAATGGAATTGGACTTCAATTAGCTAGTAGTTTCATGCATACCTGTGATTAGTATTTGGATAAAGGATATTGTAAACATTATTATTTGATGAAATAAAATATTGGTTATGTTTATTCTTGTTATTTAATTTTGTATCCTAATTTGCATGTTTTAAATCCTTGAATATTGAATTATTCTAAATGTCCGTTGTCAATTAATGATATGGGAATATTATTAAATTAAGGCAAATCTAAATTGTGGTCGGATATACTTGAAAGTATATTGATGTGATAACATGCCAAATTTAGATGATATTTAATGAATTGAATATAGGACTTATCCCAACTATATGATTGTACTTTATGGATCTTGTCATTAAGTAAATCATAAAATAGTTATCCTCAGACTTGAGATACCAGGAAACTGTAATGGATCTAGTGCATTTCTGTGAAGCAATTTAACGCTATACGTAACTGGTAGTTATACGGATTGTTTTCAGAAGTGTTGCAAAATTCATAAGTTTTGCTTGTAGTCAATAAGGGATTTGTTTCCTTCAAATTCGTTTTGAAGTTTAATACATCTGGGCCCCTCGTGGGATTGGTAAGATGTATGTGTGGCCACACCCAAGATTTTCTGGCGTTCAGAAGATTTGGTAATCTTGCTCAATCAGATAAAACGAGAAACAGAATCAGTTAATTAAGGAATGACTAAAGATCCATATCCTATTAACATTGTATTAGAAACAAAAGGATAATAATAATGATGAATCATTAAAAGGTTTTGTCCAGGAGACCTTACTCGAGATTGTACTAGAGGCATCGGCATGTTGCTAGACGCTAACCGATGTGATCACACTATTAAGATATGCCCAAGTGGGAGCTGTTAGTTTATGGACATAAATTAGTAGATGTGTGTTAGGATCGAACTCGAGATCACGGGATTGCACACTTTACGTATGAAGAGTAAATGTTTAAAACATATAAAATGTTATATTTAATTATTAAATGCACAAAACATATAACAACCGTTAGTATTTAACTGAGAATGACTAACGACTGTTAACTAATTAAAGGAAAGGACTATAGATGGAATTAAAGAGATCAAAAATGGTTTTAGAATCCATTTGGGATTATGCTAACCGGATGAAGGATTAGGGTATCCTAATCCTTGTCAAACTTGTTCTCTAAGTTTTCCACACTATAAATAAAGGGCTTAGGGTCATTGTATTCTCATCTCTTGTATACATACAATACCCAAAATCTTTTCTCTTCTCCTTTTTGTGGCTACACCGATCGGCAAACACCCCTTGTGAACGATCGAATTTTTTGAGTGTCAAGAAAATAGTTTTGTGTTTATTACTAGCATATCGTTTACTTGGTATTAGTACGTGTGTACAAGAACGTGTTTCAATCACACTATTGATTGAATCTTGGTTTGAGTTACAAAAGTGTAAGAGGTTTTGATTCTTGTTTAGCTAGAATCACAAGGTACGCATATGTTTATGTTTGGTTAATTAATTACATGTTATTTGATCCTATTCGCTTCCGCACGTATACTTTGATGTTATTATTTATTATGAATGTCATGTATGTTAAATTCCATCAGTCAGTTGGGTGGACAAACTGTGCGACTTTCATGGGGTCGTAGTCCTTCCAGTAAACACGTTCGTTTAACCATTTTCAGCTATTTTTTTCTTATTCATTTCAGCAGTTTAAATCTGGATGGAATAGGACTTCTTGATTTCATGCTTATGGATATAGAGCATTACCGATTAAATTTTAGAATAAGTCAATGGAAAATATTTCTGTATTTTCTAGTAGGCTTTCAATCAGCTGTCCGACATTCAAGGGTTAACCTGAGCACTTTCTTTATTTAATTACTACATTCAAGGGTCGCCCTGGCAACACTCTTTTTTTTCTTCAGTATCGTTTGAAGTTATTATACTAAATATGATAACAAAGTCAATTAATAAATTACGATCACATTTTTTAAGGCAATTTAGGATGCTCTAAAACAGTTGAATATGCTTTTGACAACTTAGTATTTAAAACGTTCTCTCTTTTTTTTACTAAAATTCTAATGATGCCATTTTCATATTTCAAGGAACGTTAGTCTCTTGTTGTATATCTTTTATTTCTCAGTCTGAAACTAACAAGCATCAAGCACTGATATATATTATATTTGTTCAGCCCCAGGTAGAACAAAGCCAGTACAACGGTGCTGGATACTACGGATATGGACAGGGATATGAGACTTATGGCTATGCTCCAGTAGCACAAGATCCTGCTATGTACTATGGAGGCTATCCTGGATATGGTGGTTATCCGCAAGTCCAACCGCAACCACAGCCACAACCGCAACCTCAGAAGCATCAGGTATGATCAAATAACAGTTAAATATTCTTATTATTTCTGGATGTTTTGGTCAGTCAATTGAACATGATCTTGTTAGCGTGGACATTGGTTGCCTTTGTTGCTTTTCTTCTCGAATGTAGCAGAACTTCATGGTGGCAGGGGATTTTGATATCTAGTTTATTTAATGTTAATCCATTAAAAAGTATATTTTAATATAAGTGTATTTTAATTACCTATTTTGATCAAACTACATGGATGTTTTGGTAATTGGTTGGTTTGTCATACCATAATATCAGGTTCACCATGTTTCCCTTTACTTGTTTTAAGTTTGAATGAAATTAAACTGAAATAATTTATTGAATATGTGTATTTAAATACTATGCTGCAGATTTTATTGATGATTCCTGGATATAGTTCAGAACTGATGGATGCCTGATGGCCATGAAAAGAAAAGGCTGGCACGTATAAAAAAATACACAAGAATCATGGATTCCATGACTGATAAAGGAAGACATGAGAGTTTTGTTTTAATACATGAAAACGCTACAAGAGACCATGGTTATTCCTCCACAGTTTCTGCAACTTTGTAGCTTAGCTATGGCCCTTGCACAAGAGGATGCATAAGATATTGCAACTAGTTTCTGGTACCATGGTTACACACTTTGTAAAGACTAAGGAAGCATTAAAATGATGTGCATGATCATCAACCGTGGAATAGTAGTATAGATGTGAGTATTTAACCAACTCCTATTTTTTAAATTGATGACAAGAAGAGCTATGGCAAACAAGTCCTTGTTGTTTTTCAATTCTTAAGCCAGTTTAGAAGCAAAAAATGTATTTGATTTAGTTAACGGGGATGACATAGTAGGAACAGCAGTATTGGGTGGAGATAAATAATGGATATCAAATGCTTTAACGTACATAATCTTGAACAAAAGAACATTAGGACTCGAATAGTGTGCTATTTGGATGCCGACACGAAGTGGTTTAGAGCTTCAACTTTCATATACTCTTCGTCATCAAAACCCTGTAAGGTTTATTGTCCCAATTCAGTCTCCTTCAATCAATCAAGTTTTTAGCACCAATTGTGGGGTTAAGATATCTCCAAATAGTCGTGTTGCTAGATTGCGCCCAGCTGCTGAAAAATATATGCTCGGGAGTTTGCTGCTGTGAGAGTCCTGCGTTTACATCTCAATAGTTTTCAAATTTATGATTGGCCAACTTTCAACAAAACATTATGCATTGATGGTTTTGATGCTTCCTTCGGATAGTGCAAGGCAGTGGCATGTTCATGAGTTGGAGGTTGTTGAAGTGGTGGCTTTTGTAGCATGTCTATAATTTTATATGGTTTAAGTTGATATTATTTTCATTTCGTTTCTAGCGAAGGTGACAAATTCAACCCATTTACTAATTAACGGGGTCATATTGGGTTGTCTACTTGTGTTAATTAAAATGGATCCAATTAATTTGTCTACTTGGGTTGTCGACCAATTTTCAACCGGTTACCTTAACCTGCTTGAAGCACCTAATTTGTTACCTCTAGCTTTTTATGGTATATTGTTTTTAAGTATATATAGAAACCTTATTAGCAAAACTAAGTAGGGTACTGAGAATGCAAAAATAATGAAAGTAGATGATGATTACATAGAAGACTGTCGGATACCCGCGCAATGCGGCGGCGGGTACCCTGTGACTATATTTTGCGGCGAGCAAATGTTATCCATCTAAGCGTTTTTCTAACGAAAAAAATAAAGAATCTCTCTAGTAAGTACGAGTAAGAGTTGATGAGTGAAAGTGAGGATATATATTAAAATACTATTTTTGCTGTAACAAAAAACATTTGTGTATGGAAGATATGAAATGGTTTGTGTGGATCTATATTATGGATGCGGGTACACATTTTTAATAATCATTATTGATAGTAATGATTTTAAGTGGTTACACGTTTTTAATAATCATTGGAGGCCGTTACAATGATGGTTTAAGCGGTTACATGTTTTTAATGATATTGCTTATTCTTTTTTTAAGATTTGAAAATGATAAACTTGGATAAATTCAATAATTATTTTTAACAGTGAACAATCACTACATAATAGAAAGAAGAAAAAAAAATTACTGTAGAACGTAAGTAGTAGTTAAGTAAATTAAACAATTCTAAATACCCCAATAATCACAAATCAAATATTAAAATTCTAACAATTCAACAAAATAAAACCTCAAACGGGTTATCATCATCATCATCATCATCGATCATCAATTCAAAACTACAATCACCAAATCACCAACATAACATGATGAAAAAAACTAACTAAAAATCTTAGCTACTTCATCAAAAGTTAATAAATTCAGGATCACGGATGCTTTGCAGATCAATCATTAATTCACAAGACTCTATAAAAAAAATCCAAATCCATCAAACCTTAACATTTGACATCAACGATGTAAGCCCTTAATATTTATTGAAATCATCCTTGCAACAATTAACCATGATGTCATCAAACATTTTAACAAAATCATCCGAATCAAACATCTTAAACCCTCTTCATTCATCTCCAAAACTTTCATCACCTTTTTAAAAAAAATAACGTCAACAGAATAAGAAGACCTCCATTTCTTTGGTACCCGTATTCCTCTTCTGCTTTGGTACCCGTATTCCTCCAAATCTATGATCATTAGCTTGGCATACGACGGAGACAATGGCGGCGGTAGCGGCTGAGAGCACATGATGTTGGCAAAGGTGGCGGCAGAACTAAACGGCAGTGGCGGCAAAATCTGATATATGAGAAGGTGGAATTTGGTGGTTTGAAGAAAGAAAGAGAAAGGTGTTTATGTTTTTAAAAGAGATAAAATAGAGAGATGAAAATGGTGTAATAAATTTTGTTAGTGTGTTAGGTTTTTAAGGAGAGTTATATTGAATACCAAAAAAAGGTTGGATACTAGGGGACTCATCCACACCATCCATCTAAAAAAAATCAATGGTTGTGATTAAAAGCATTTAATTATTTCACTCATTTTTTAAAATTTAAATATCTCTTAAACCGTTAATCGTTAAGTAAAAAAAATATACCATCACGACGAGCATTTAATTATCTTTCAATAGATATCTACTTTGATATATTTTCGACAAAAAAAATTTTTACGTTTTTTTCACGTCTTTTTCATCTTTTTTCCACGTTTTTTTCAGATTTTTTTATATTTTTCACGTTTTTTTACGTTTTTCACCTTTTTTTTTACGTTTTTCATGTTTTTTCGAGAAAAAGTTTTTTTTCGTTTTTTCCGTTTTTCACGTTGTTTTCTTGTTATTTTTCCTTTGTTAAAATTTGCATTAAAAATCATATATGATATAACACTAATATCATATATGATTTAACACTAAAATTAAATATCATATATGACATAGCACTAACATCATATATGACATAACACTATCATATATGATTTAACACTAACATCATATATGATTTAACAGTAAATCTAAATATCATATATGATTCTCATGCACGTTTCAATGAGAAAAAGTCAAAAAAAATGTGAAAAAAATAGAATTTTTTTTTGTCGAAAGTATATCAAAGTGAGAAAACGTGAAAAAAAACGTGGAAAAAAGTGAAAAAGGTGAAAAAAACCGTGAAAAAGGTGAAAAAAACGTGAAAAAAGTGAAAAAAACTTAAAATTTTTTTTTGTCGAAAATATATCAAAGTGGATATCTATAGAAAGATAATTAAATGCTCATCGTGACGGTATATTTTTTTTCGCTTGACGATTAACGATCTGAGAGATATTAAGATTTGAAAATGCTAGTGGCTAGTTAATTTGTTTTACATTTTTTCACTCTTTTATTTTCCGTTTTTTTTTCTCCATCTTTTTTGTTGCTCACTGTAGTGGTAAGAAAAACACAAGAACGAGTTCTTTTCGTTAGGACCGAACGAGTGAAAAAACTCAACAACCGAACGAGAGGAAACCTTGTACAACCGATCGAGTGGAAAAACTTTTGCACCGAACGAGTGAAAATTTTCGAACCGAACGAGTGGAAAACTTAAAGGACCGATCGAGTGAAACAACTCAAGGACCGAACGAGTGAAACAACTCAAGGACCGAACGAGGAGAATTTTTGAAGGACCGAACGAGTTCTTTTCTATAGGACCGAACGAGTGATAATCTAAAGAACCGAACGAGTTTTTGTTGTCTCAACCGATCGAGTATACTCGACTTGGACCGAACGAGTTTTTTTTGTCTAGCTTGTACCGAACTACATCACGAACGTGAACAAAAACTTAAACGTTTTAACAAATTTTCGGTTTTCGGTTTCGAGTGACGTTAAACGACGGGACTTAAGAATTATATCATCGTGTTCGTGACATCGTTTCGATCGACGTGGTATATTTACTTTTAACCGACGATAACCGTATGAGTTCATAAGATCAAAAGTTCAATCGTTTCATTTCTTATAAAATTCAAACGAAGAAGAAAAAGTATTTAGGAGGGAATTTTTGCATTTATTATCAAGTTTCAAAAAGTGTCACATGCAGTCCCTCTCTTTCAACTATAATTTCACTATTGTCATTGTTGCATTATTAACCCTCTTTGTTAAACTACAATTACACCGTTAGTCTTTTTTTCGAATACATCAACCGTTAATCATTTCAAGCTCAAAATTTGTGCACCGTTCATCGTTTTACGCTCACAAATAGTTAACGAAAGTTCAAATTCTTCATTTCAACAACGGTTTCAACAACATCAAGTTCTAATTTTCACGGTTTTTTCCTGACTTAGTAAATCCCTCCGAAAAACCACTCACGTTGTTTTCTCGTTTAGATCAAGAATTTGTAAAATCCCGTGAAATAGTTTTCCACCACAACAACAAATCACTTTACCCACTAAAGATCCTTGTTTATCATTTTACATCACTTTTTTGCAATGTCGACTCAACAAGACATTTATGCAGCCGGTTCTGAAAACCGCCCTCCTATGCTTAACAAAGAGAACTATGTTCCATGGTCATCACGTCTTCTTCGGTATGCTAAGAGTAGACCAAATGGAAAGTTATCTACAACTCCATTATGAAGTGGTCCTTATGTCAGAACGAATGATTCCTGAACAGGTGAAGCAGACCCGAGAAGTATCCTGTTCCTGAAACGTTTCATGAACAAACTGATGATGAACTTACAATCAGCAGAAATTAAACAGATGGAAGCAGATGATCAAGCTATTCAGACCATTCTTCTCGGTCTTCCTGAAGACATCTATGCTGCTGTTGATAGTTGTGAAACTGCTCAGGAAATCTGGTTACGTGTGCAACAAATGATGAAAGGTTCCGATATTGGAATTCAAGAAAAGAAGGCTAAGTTGTTTAATGAATGGGAAGTTACTTCCAATGATGGGTAATCGATGTGAGTCCTTACTATCACCGTTTCTCAAAATTGATGAATGATTTTAAGAGAACAAACATTTCTGAAAAGATTGCTAGTAAACTCAAGTTCCTAAACAACTTTACAACCAGAATGGTTCGACATGTTTACTAATTTGTTCATCAAACAAATACTTGCATACGACATATTAACACGCAGTTGTAGGATTCTTTTAAGAAACAATCAAAGAGGTTGATGATCAAAGAGCTGAACAATAAAAAAACTTGCAAAACACAAGACCCCTACACTCATGGCAAATTCCAATAATCCTTTCAACTATCGCATGGTTTCACCAAGAACAACCATCACCAATGTACCTACATGCAAAACAACCACAACCATCAACAACAACTATAAACCCACAACCACATTCAACCAGAACTACATGCAACAACCAATGCCAAATCCCGAAGACATTACAGAAAACCACAACCGCAATGAACATGGCACTCGTTCTAATGGCTAAGGCATTCAAACTAAACTACTCAACACCAACCAACAACAACCAGAGAATTTCATCAAACCCTTGTAATAGGCAGATTGCTCAACCGGGTATGAATATGGGTCAAGACAGACAGATGCGGATGGTTGGAGGCAATGGTGGGAATCAGTTTAGACAGTATGCTGGCATAATAGTTTGGGAATCAAAACGGTATAAGTAGACAGAATGTCGGGAATCAGGTTGTTCAGAATGCAGTACAGAATCAGGGTGTTCAGAATGTTGGAAATAAAAATGGGATAATTGTTGTTCCAGAAATTACTAATCCGAATCCAAATGGGAATGGTAATGTTGTAGCAGCACGGGCTGAGGGTAATGCGACTGGGAATAATGGTAATCAGATAAGGTGTTACAACTGCAGAGGATTGGGTCATCTTGCTAGGAACTGTACAGTCAGACCAAGGAGAAGGGATGCTGCTTATCTTCAGACTCAGTTGCTGATTGCTCAAAAGGAAGAAGCAGGAATCCAACTCCAAGCTGAAGAGTTTGATTTGATGGCTGCTGCAGCAGATCTTGATGAGATTGAGGAAGTCAATGCAAACTGCATTTTGATGGCTAATTTTGCAGGCAAGCATCGACCTCGGGGAAAAAACCTTCAGACTGACAAAGATGACTAAGGCTCGAACTCTTAACGGTGGTTCTCATTCTTTCCTGCTCAAAGCATCAGCAACGACATTGGCTTTCCCCGGGTGTTAACGAATATCGCAATCGTAATTAATAAGCAACTCTAACCATCGGCGTTGTCTCATGTTTAGTTCCTTCGGATCAAGAATGTATTGTAAGCTCTTATAATTAGTGAACACTGTACACTTGGTTCCGTACAGATAGTGCCTCCAAATCTTGAGAGCGAACACTACTGCTCCATGTTCCAAATCATGCGTCGTATAGTTCTTCTCATGAATTATCTACTAGCGTGATGCATAAGAAATTACCTTTTCTCTTTGCATCAACACAGCGCTTAAACCCTTCTTTGAAGCGTCGCAGTATGCGATGAAATCTTCGCTTCCCTCAGGTAAGGCAAGGATTGGTGCACTGCACAATTTCTGCTTCAACAGTTGAAAAGCTGCTTCTTGTTTATCGCCCCAAACAAACTTGACCTTCTTTTGAGTAAGCTTAGTCATTGGTTTGGCGATCTTTGAAAACCCTTCAATGAATCTTCGATAATACCCAACAAGACCTAAAAATTGACGAATCTCCGTTGGTGACTTAGGAGATGTCCAATCTTTAATGGATTCAATCTTGGCTGGATCCACATGAATGCCTTCACTATCAATCACGTGACCGAGGAACTGTACTTTAGGAATCCAAAATTCACACTTGGAAAATTTGGCATACAACTCCTCTTTCTTAAGCAACTCTAAGATTAGCTTAAGGTGCTCTTCGTGTTCTTGCTTGTTCTTCGAATATATCAGAATATCATCAATAAAGACAATCACAAATTTATCCAGATATGGTTTGCACACCCGATTCATAAGGTCCATGAATACGGCAGGTGCGTTCGTCAAACCAAATGGCATAACTTGAAATTCATAATGGCCGTAACGAGTTCTGAAGGCAGTCTTCGGAATGTCTTCTTCTCAAACCCTCAGTTGGTGATAACCTGACCTTAGGTCGATCTTCGAGTAGACACTCGACCCTTGAAGCTGATCAAATAAATCATCAATTCTGGGGAGTGGATAACGGTTCTTCACTGTTAGTTTGTTTAATTCCTGATAGTCAATGCACATCCAGAATGATCCATCCTTCTTCTTGACAAACAAGACCGGAGCTCCCCAGGGTGAGGAACTGGGTCTTATAAAGCCTTTGTCGGACAGCTCTTTCAGTTGCTCCGATAACTCTTTCATTTCGGAAGGCGCCAATCGATAAGGTGCCCGTGCTACAGGTGCAGCACCAGGTACCAAATCAATTTGAAACTCCACTTTTTCAAAAGAAGCTGACGAATCACTCTTGCCTAATAAGCACAAAGGTCATATGAATAAGACAATTAAGCGTCTTTGATAGCAGTTGTCAGTCAAGATATTTATTCTATTGTGCAAAATCCATCTGTTGTAGATTCCTCAAATCCACAACCCCCCCGGGGGGGGGACATAACGGATCTTAAGAAAACGTAAAAAAACGATTTGAAAAATTATATCATTATAAAGGAGAATGAATATGCAAACTTTGGAATGAAATTGTACAAAAATTTGAAGAATGCAAATATGATAAAATTTCATACGATAAAGCTTATAATGACATGCAACAAAAGATCGAACGGTTGCAAGCTCAGTTGGGAGATCAAAAGGGTAAAAGTAAGGATACTCCATGTGTATCAAATACCCTTGATCCTTTGTCTCAGAAACTAGAAAATGAGAATGTAGAATTAGAGTTTCAGGTTCAAAATTATGAAAAAGAAAATGCTCATCTTAAGACCACATACAAAAACCTGTTTGACTCTATCTCAGTGACACGGGCTCAAACCAAAACAATAATTGACTCGTTGCAAGATAAATTACATGACACGATCTATGAAAATGCTAAGTTAAGAGCTCAATTATTTGATAAGGTTTCTGAACAAAAGGACACAACCAAAGGTACGAGTGTGAATACTCAGTTTTGTAAGCAATCAATTTTGGGAAAACCACATTCTTCTTCTAAACCAAAACTCTATGCTGTAACTCCTTTTCCAAAATCTAAGGGTCAACCAAGATCGAAAACACGTGCTTTTGGTCAAAAAAAAAAAAGGTAAAAAAAAAATTGGGTGTGGTGTAAAATGGGGTGAAGGTAGGCCATCACTTCAACTTGGTACCCCACACCCACTAGAATCAAAAGTTGTTAACAATGATAAGGTATTGCCCCAGGTAAGTTTAGTATTAATCTTTTAAGCTTCTAGGAAGGAAAAGTATGTACCTAACAAAGCTAGAGCAAGCGTTAGGACAAATCCGATCATTGTTTCACAACCTCATGTCATCACTAAGAAAGATGTTAATTCTGACTCAAATGGTTTATCTTCTACAGGAGTAGACAACACTGCTAAGACCAGAAGGCCACAGCCTAGGAAGCAATAGAAGAATGATAAGGGTTCCCCTCTGCGTCTAAGAGTAGTTCACAAAATATAGAAGATTGAATAGAAAGAACAACCCTAGGAATTTACTGCTTACGAAGGAAAAGAAACAATGTCATCAGAATGTAATAACGGATAAGCTTGCTATTCGGAATGATAAATCTAAAATTGTTTGTGCTATGTGTAAGCAATGTGCAATACTAACTGCAATCAGATTATGTGTGCTTAATTATGTGAATAGACATGAATTCTCATGGTTGAGAAACAAAAGCAGAATGTTTTCAAACACTGAAAAACAAAAGAAACAAAGCTAAAAGGTTATGAAGCCTAAGAAAGTAGGTGACCTAAACGAAAGACTTGCTTCACCTAAAGCCTAGTAAACTAGAATCTTACCTTAAGGTGGTCACCAACTGGAAGACTTTTTTACACGCATTAAAGGAAAAATAATCGCATCCAGTGAATCTGAGAGTCAATTTGACTGCTCTAATTGGTGATAATGCATGTACTTCTAACCCTCAAGAACCTACAATCAAACGGTTTCCAAATTCTACTTCTTTCTTGCAGCTGTTTATCCAAATTTTTTTATGGTGCGTCGACTCGGGATGTTCCCAAGCATAAATGACCGGGAAATCTAAAGCTTTTCTCATTAATTTCGTCTAGAGTTTTTGGGAACAGTTCGCATTTGGAATTACCATGTTGCTTGCACTCTGCGGTTTATGGTGATCTTTCAATGGGGGAAATATTTTGATCACGGGGTTTATTTACATTGAGGTCTTGGAGGCACAACTTGCTCGTTGAGCAGTTTTTATGTGATTCAGATTTAGAGGTTGCTTTCAGAAGGAACACTTGTTTTGTCAGAACTCTAGAAGGAGTTGATTTGTTAAAAGGAAACCGTTCAACAAACCTTTACACCATCAATCTCCATGAAATGGCCTCTGCATCCCCAATTTGCCTCATGGCTCGAGCAACTTCTACCAAGTCATGGTTATGGCATCAACGTTTATCCCACCTCAATTTTGACACCATCAATGACCTTGCCAAAAACGATCTTGTCACCGGTCTTCCAAAATTCAAATATCATAAAGAACATCTTTGTCCCTCCTGTGAGCAAGGAAAAAGCAAAAGGGCGTCTCACCCACCCAAACCAGTTCCAAATTCTAAGCAGAGGTTACACCTTCTTCATATGGATTTGTGTGGTCCAATGAGAATTGCTAGCATAAATGGAAAGCGATATGTTTTGGTGATTGTGGACGATTACTCTCGTTACACTTGGGTACATTTTCTCAGATCAAAAGATGAAGCACCAGAAGTGATTAAAACCTTCCTGAAGCGAATTACTGTCCTTCTTCAGTCACCTGTCATCATCATAAGAACCGATAACGGCACAGAATTCAAAAATCAAATCCTTAAAGAATACTTTGATAGTGTTGGCATCTCTCACCAAGCGTCTTCTGTCCGAACACCTCAACAAAATGGAGTAGTGGAACGAAGAAATCGGACGTTAGTTGAGGCTGCTAGAACAATGTTGATTTTCTCTCGTGCACCGTTATTCTTATGGGCTGAAGCGATTGCTACTGCGTGCTACACTCAAAACCGCTCCATCATTCACCGTCGATTTAACAAAACACCATACGAGCTCATTAACGGCAGAAAACCGGATATCTCCTTTCTACATGTATTCGGGGCTCTCTGTTATCCCAAGAATGATCGTGAAGATATTGGGAAGCTTGGTGCAAAAGGTGATATTAGCTTTTTCATTGGTTATTCTGCTGATTCCTGTGCTTACAGGGTTTACAACCGAAGGACAAAGAAAATCATGGAGACAATGAATGTGACATTTGATCTTACTTATGCTCCGTCAACAATAACAAAGCAATTCAAAACCCGGGCTTCAAAGCATGACTACTGGACAAATCAGTTCAGGACTCGATCTTACTTATGCTCCGTCAACAATAACAACTCAAAAACCAACTGAAGGTGAATTGGATTTACTGTTCGAAGCTATGTATGATGATTATATTGGTGGTCAACCGTCATCTGCTCCAAGAACTGAGAAAACACCTATAAAGCTTATGCAATAAGCCCCGAAATAAGCTACACAGCTTATATAAGCTTAAAACCCAAAACACACATAAATACCAAGCGCCTTGGGTCTATAACGAAAAAGACCCAAGGGCGCAGTGGTAGAGTGTGTGTGTAAAAGGGGGTTTGTATCGAGAGGTCCCGGGTTCGAGTCTTGCTCACCCGGGCCTCTTGTCTTTCCCCCTTTTTTTTATTTTTGAAAACTCTAGGGTAGATAATGTAAGAAAAGAAACTAAAGGGTAGGCGGGTAAACTTTAGGAAATTTACACTATAGTATAAACGGGTGCCCCTGAAGTTTAAGAAAAATACGAAACAAACCCTACGATTCTAGCTTATTTTTGGCTTATTGAAAAATGAGATTCAGCAAAAACTTAAAACTACAAACTTATTAACTAGCTTAATCTCTACAACTTTAACAAAGGCACTTTCAACTTTTGACAAAAGAATAAGCTAGAAAATAAGCTTAAAGTTGACAGTTGGGCTAAAATGGCTTAAAAGCCAATTTTTCTAAGTCTTTTTGCTACTTATGGTCGAATAAGCTAAGCTAAGGACTAAAATAAGCAAAAGGGAATTAAACTAACTTAAATAAGCTATTATGGGCCATAATGAGCTTATTAGAAAAGCTGAATAAGCTAAATGATGAAACAAGCAGTCCCTACACCTAAGTTATGCTAAAACAGTCAAAAAGCAAGTTTTGGCTTAAAAATAAGCCACCAAATAAGCTAACTAAAGTCTGAAACTTTGAGGACTTATACAAGAGCTTATTGGCTCTTGAAATAAGCCAATAACTTGGGCTTAAGAGCACAAAGAGCCAAAGAAAAAGGGGCTTACAATCTCCCCTTTGCACCAGGGGAGATTTAAGCTAACCTTGAGTGGCTTATTTGACAGCTTATTTTGAGCTGTCAAATAAGCTCAAATTAAAAAGAAAACTAAAAACAGATTGAGTACTCTAGCTAATAAACTTGTGCACAAATTTTGGACTTTTAAAAACCATTTTTACTTGCTTATTTTTGGTGGTGAAAAAGGTCTTTTGGTTTTTAGAAACTGTGACCAAAAGGACTTGGGTGAATTTGACCCAAGAAGTCAAAAGACCCAAAGGTTTTGACAGGAGTTTTAACACACACAAAACACACCTTCTTTAGCACTTGGACTCAAACTCCCAAGTGCTTATCAAGATAAGCACTTGTGGCCCTTTTAAAAATCCAACAGTTTCACAAATGTTTATAAAAACTTTGAAAAACAATTTTGTCACAAAGAAAAACTTAAAAACAGCTTAAAGGACTCTAACAACCTATGCTAAAACTAGACTAATAACCATAACCCATACCACAGCCATTTTGACCCGTTTTAAGGCTTATGCCAAACACCCCTTTACCAATTTTATCCCAAATAAAATGAGCTTAAAAACTGTTTTAAACACTAATCAAGCTAAAACTTTTTATCTACTCACCCTAGTTTTCATCTACTTAAGCTACTTTAAAACTAAAACTTATAGCTTATTAATTGAAATAAGCTACTTTCTCTCCTAGCTTTAACTACTTAAGTGACATTTTTAAAAGAGAAACTGAGATTACACACATTAAATCTAATGAAAACTTAAAACATCTAAACAACAAGTCTAAACAAACATATTTGCACAGATTTGAACAGGAAATAAGCTAATGTTTTAAGTTAAAATTAAGCTAGAATGAAGTTTAGGAAATGAAACCTTGGTGTTTTTGTTGTCTCAGAACCAAGCCACTCTTTCTGAGTGAGTGGCTTAAAACCTGAACTTAATGGCACCTTAGCCTCTAAAATTGAGCTTAAAAGCTCAATAAGCTCTTTGGAGCTTATTACTTCTTTTAGCTTCCAAAGTGTATCTCATGAGCTCAAATGTCATTGTTTTGATGTAAATGGACTTAGAAGAGTGAATGAGTGACTTTTGACAAGCCTTCCACTAAATTCGAGCTTTTTAACAAGAATAAGCTCAAATGAGCTTATTGGAGCTTATTGAAGTAAATTTAGCTTAATTTTTGAAATAAAGATTCTAGAACTTTAAAACTGAATTTCATTACTCAAAAAGTTAACATACAAGCCAAAGATTACAGGTTACAATTGCTTAAAGCTGATTAAAAATTTGAAGAGAAATACGAAAAATTGCAAAGTTTTAAAAACTAAGAACTAAAAACTAACTACTCTAATCTTCTGTCTTCTTGCTCTTTTATACTGAGACCTTGTGTTAGTTGTGTGAGAGGGAAAAACAAACACATCCTAGCCCTTCAATTTCATCCAAAATCAATCTTGGTCGTCGAACAAGGCCTTGGGAGGTGTGGGATTGCCAACTTGGCAATCTCACAGCTGGGAAAGATAGTGGAGGAGGGGGGAGGTGAGTATCCATGGTGGTGGTGAAGGTCTACGGGGTAAAAACGGGTATACACACCCGTGATTGTGTTTTAGGGGGGAAAAAGAAAGGCGGGAAAAATGGTTGTATGAAAAAGAAAGTGACAGGGCACAAGTTTGGGTATTTGGCAAACATGGTCCCTCAAAGTGTTATGGTGGATTGCACCCATGGTCCTTGGTGTTATATAACTTTTGGGGACTTGGCAAAACAAGTCCCCAAGAGTTATGTAACTCTTTGCAAGGTTCGTCCTTGGGGTATACAAGTATGGGGTGTTGGCAGTTTTGCCCCCCCACTTGTCACTTTGAGTATTTTGCACAAACAGCCCTTGTGGTTATTTTTCTCTTTTCTCTTTTAAAATACAAGTTTAGGGATTTACAATTTCAGTCCCTAAACTTATATTTCTTTGACTTTGGCCTCGGGGTTGACTTGGGTTGACTTTGACTTTGACCAGTTGACTTTTCTGTTGACTTTTTGACTTGATTGACTTTCCGGCTTTGATTTGGCTTGTCTTTCACAGTCTTTTCCATTCCGAGTCTGGTTTTGTTGTTTTGGCTTTGTTTTTCGTCCTTTTCTTAGTTATCCGTTCCTGCACAACACAATTAGCAAAACAAGCGTATATTTGGCATTTTAAGTCCGTTTTTGGTTATTTTAGCTCGTTTTTAAAGGTAAAAGGTATGTGTAATTAAGCACATACCAAAATCTCCCATACTAAGGTATTGCCGTGTCCTCACGCAATGCTATGAAGTAAGCATTTACGAAAACTAAGAATCTCAATCCCCCTCGACTAATAACTTTGAAAAGTAGCAAAGTGTTTGTCAAGGGAAACTAAAGAATCAAAAGCTTCGACAAGTCTCGTTTTCACCACTAACTATCCCTAATATTTTTGGATTTTTCTTTTTCTTTTCTTGACTTTTCGTTTGACTTCCTTTATTATATTAACACTGGGATCGTAGAATGAGAAACGTCCATAGAATAATTTACGGATGTCCTGACGGATAAATTCATCGTCCCCGATTTTTCACTAGTTCCAAACCAAGCAATTAAACAAGATCATTTGTCAATATAAGTCTAAATGCTAAGCACTCATACTTATGACTTGTGAACTTTTAACTCCCAACATGAAT
>BQNB010054759.1:13486-24537 GCA_026074375.1 Tanacetum coccineum | reverse complement strand
TCTAATCAATTCTTTTCGAAAATATATTTTATTAGTAATTAGCTTATTACTTTTTCACAAGAGTGATTTGCTTGAGTTGCTTTTTAATATATATATACTATTTGACTATATCACGTAACAAAGCCTAAAAGCTCAACCGTACTACTACATATTTCTTCACCGACATATCTCCAGGATGGAATGATAATCCTCTCTGGAAGTTATTTGCCAAATACGGGAGGATTTCTGATGTATACATTGCGAAGAAGAAAACAGCAAAAGGAAAAGATTTTGGATTTGCTAGATTCCTCAATGTGTCTAATCCAACATCGTTTGAAACCACCCTCAACTCCATCACCATCGGTAATTACCGACTCTCGATAAACATTGCTTGATATCAACATCAACATCAATAACGCAAATATGTTAACACACACAACACCAACAAACCTCCTACCTACAACCGAATCTTGCCACTTCACTATACACAACCTACCAAGAAAACCTTCGCCAATATCTTAAACAACAAACCTTCCACGAAAGAACCAACCGCCCCACCCACACCTTTGATCGTACACTCTTGCCCGAAACTCGTTAATACACTCACACACTCTTTGGTTGGTGAACTTTTCACCATTGACACCTTCACTAACCTGCATACCATCTTCGGCAAAAATGGCATTCCTTTCATCCGTTTAAAATACCTAGGTGGTCTTCATGTTCTTATACAACTAGAAGATAACACAAAAATCGACACCATACTTTCAAACTCTACACTTACCGGCTGCTTCAAGACACTGAAGCCATGGGACAAAAACTTCCGGGTAAACAATAGGACAACATGGATCTCCATTGAGGTGGCTTTCACTTGTATTGCGGGTGTGTGGGGTGAAGTCATATTTCCTGAAAATTGTAATCCAAGCAAAAACAACCTTGTGGCTGGTAAAGTCTGTATACGTACCAAGCACATGGAATTCATTCAAACAAACATGCCAGTATTGGTGGATGGTGTCCATGTTTGACTAAGAATTAGGGAAATCCAAGGAGAATGTGATGAAATTTGCACTTTGGAAAAAACCGCTAATTCGAGTTATCCGGAGAAGGAAGATGAAGTCTCCACCAACCGTGTAGAACAAAAAGAAGGTAGTGATACCGATAATTTTGATGACGACGCATCTGATGAAGAGCTTTTCATGGACAAATGTGAGAAGGAATATCTCAATGAGGGCGGCTGGATACGCTCTAACTCGCAAGAAGTTCAAGGAAAACGGCAAACGTAGTCACTGGAATGCAATTCAAATTCTCCGGCAACATCTGAAAGTCATTCTGCACCTATGATAAGTCACAATCAAAATAGTGTACCTGAAAGTAACTTTTCTGCTTTTGTCTCTAATTGCCAAATCGAGGTAAGGTCACAAGATACTCAAGGAGAAAATAACTCTGACAAAGATGATAGAGTTGACCATAGGGTGGCTACGTTTGGTTTGCCAACACGTGACAAAAGCTTTGTCTCTAATTCCTTTAATGAGCACACGTCCCCAACAAATCACCGCCTTATGTAACACTACTTGTATTTCAAATTCTAATCCTGTTGATGAAGAACTACAAGCCCATTCCCCTTCAACCAATATCTCATTACACCTTTGCTCCATCACAACCTCTTCTCCCCCACCAAACATTTGACCCAAATACAAGAAATTAGAATCCATCTACTGTGGTAATAATCATCTCAATGCTTTGTCTAAACATGCCACCCTCAAAAAACACCCCCAAATATCTTCACTTAAACTTTTCAACCCTATCAATGGTGTCAATAAGTTCAAATGAAAAACCTCTAAACACCATGATCAGAAGCAAAAACTAAAACCCAAACCCAATGTCTCCTCAGAATTATCCCTTTCCGACAATAATTCAAATATTGAGAGGTGCAACAAACGTCTCCAAAATAATATTTCAGTTGGCACAACTATTGGTTACGACCTAGATGGAAGAACTAAAGATGTGAGGGAAATCCTAGGTGATAACGCAGAAGTGTTGTAATGATTGTTGCATCACTAAATGTAAACGGAGTTGGTACCGCTCCGAAAAAAAAATGGGTAAAACGAATTTGCCATCAAAACCACATCAATTTCATAGGAGGATTCTAGAGAGGGTTTAGGTGCATTTAATGTAGGTGATAAGGGGAAGAGAATGATGATAAGGTTTAGAGGAGTTGTGACAAGATTAAAAGTGAAGACTTTGAGTCTTATCATGAGCTAGGGTTAAGAGGCTATATATACTCCCTCTCCTAGCTCATTTTGGTCGTCCCTTATGATCACAACAACATACAAAAACCTGCCTTTCTTTCCCTTGATCTCCATAATAGCCAACTATCACAAAACCCTAATTAGGGTTCTTAGTATTCGGTTCTGCCATTTTCGGTAAACTCAATTAGGGGTTTTCGATTTGTGATTTGATCCCAAGGCTCTTCCAGAAGGTTTATAGTATTAGTTTACAGGTTCTCAAGGAGTGAGAACAGTTAGAAACAAGCTAGGTTTTGTTTGGGTGATTTTCAGTTCACCTAGGTGAAATTCGGTACAACCGAATTTGGTGGAAACCCTAGCTTCTCCATCTGATTTTCGGTTTAGGTTGTGGGGCTTGGATTGGGTATTATATTCGGATGATATTGGTTAACAATTGTTGTTTGGGATACATGTGAAATTTGGACTAGCATTCGGGCGTGCTTGTTAGACGTGTTTGTGTGAGCAACTATAGAGGTGGAAACTTATCCACTAAGTTTCATTTGTAGTTGACTACGAGGGTTAGTTTTCTTTATTACCATATTGTTTATTTATTGTGTGTTAATCATATGCATCTTACTTGATCCATATCCGTTGCGTACTCGTGGTTGTTAATGGTTAACAGTTTATTAAATCCCAACAACTCCAACTTTTAAAATGCAACATCAAAATTTGGAGAAATAGTGTGAGTCTTAAAAATGGTACCTTAATTCGTAACTTGAAATTGAAAGTCGAGCTCCTGGATTTAAAAGCAGACAGTGGTGGGTTAACGACAGTTGAAGTTGAAGATCAGATTTCCCTCATTAAACAACTTGATTACGCGGACCACATCATAAGTTTGGACCTTTTGCAAAAGGCAAAGATTAAGTGGGCTATTGAAGGCGACGAAAACTCAAAGTTTTTTCATGGTATAGTTAATAATAAATTTGCTCGTTCAAGAATTAGTGGCATTTTTATTGATGGGGTATGGGTCACAGATCCATCTCTCGTGATTGAAAACATTTTCAACTTTCACAAAGACAAATTTCATGTCTCATTACCGAGCAGACCACGGTTTACAAGTAACCTTTTTAAAACCCTTACCTCTGATGATATTTCTTTACTTGATGCCCCGTTTACTTGTGAAGAGATAAAAATAGCGGTTTGGAATTGTGGGAGTGGTAAGGCCCCGGGTCCCGATGGATTCACATTCAAGTTTATCAAACTCTATTGGGAGACTATTGGAAAAGATTTTGTTGAAATGGTAAAACGGTTTGAAGCTGATGGATTTATTCCAAGAGGTTGTAACTCTTCTTTTGTCGCATTGGTTCCAAAAATTCATGACCCTTTACATGTGAATGACTATAGACCCATTAGCTTGATCGGTTGTCAATACAAAATCATTGCAAAAGTTCTTGCAAACCGGCTACAACAAGTTGTTCACTCGGTCGTTAGTGAAGTCCAAACGGCCTTTGTAAAAGGTAGACAAATCACCGACGGACCCCTCATGGTCAATGAAATTATTTCATGGGCAACAAAAAATAAAGAAAAACTTTTTATCTTAAAAGTTGACTTCGAGAAAGCGTTCGACTCTCTTGATTGGAACTTCCTTGATCATACAATGGAACAAATGGGTTTCACTCTTAAATGGTGATCTTGGATTCAAGGGTGTCTCAATTCAGCCTATGGCTCGGTTCTTGTCAATGGGTCCCCAACAAAAGAATTTAAGATTCAAAAAGGTTTACGACAAGGTGACCCTCTTTCTCCCTTCCTTTTTATATTAGCAATGGAAGCACTTCATGTCTCTCTTGAAGAAGCAAAGTCTAAGAACATTTTTAAAGGGGTTAAAGTAGGTTCTGATAAAGTTGATATATCAAACCTTCAATTTGCAGATGACGCCCTCCTAATGGGTAAATGGTCACTTACTAATGCCAATAACCTTTGTCGCATTTTAAATTGTTTCCATTTGGCATCCGGTTTAAAAATCAACTTCTCTAAAAGTAAATTTTTTGGAATCGGAGTCTCTACAAATGAGACCAGACACTTTGCCTCCATCCTCTGTTGTGAACCATCTGCCCTCCCCTGTTTATATATAGGCCTTCTGATCGGTGCTAATATGAATAAGGCTCGCAACTGGGAACCCATCATTGAAAAGTTCCATAAAAGATTATCTTCTTGGAAAGCTCGCACTCTTTCTTATGGCGGCAGGTTAACTCTCATAAAATCGGTTCTTGGTGCACTCGGGATTTACTTTTTCTCCCTATTCAAAGCTCCAAAGTGTGTTCTTAAGTATCTTGAGAAATTGAGGCGAAACTTCTTTTGGGGTGGTTCGGTACAATCTAATAAATTGGCTTGGGTCGCTTGGAAAAAAGTTTGTTCTCCTTCTACTTGTGGGGGACTTGGTATTGGTAGTCTTCAAGCCACAAACCTTGCTATGTTAGCAAAATGGTGGTGGCGATTTTACAATGACAAAAATGCTTTATGGCGAAACACCGTCACTTCCATTTATGGTCCTAATGGTGGCATTCATTTGTATCCTACTAGCATGAGGCCAAAAAACAGCCCATAGAAGGTTATTATTGACTTGAACTCTTCCCTTGAAACTACCAACATAGATTTGCATTCCATCTTTTGTCGAGAAATTGGAAACGGGTCTTCTGTGTCATTTTGAAGTGACAATTGGTTAGGAAATTATACTTTAAGATCATTGTTTCCTCGGTTGTTCTCACTTGAGGCTTTTAAAGAATGCAAAGTAAGTTATATATGTAATCTTCTTCATGGGCCAAAATCTAGAACATGAAACTGGCGTCGGGCCATTCGAGGGGGCTTGGAACAATCTCAGTTGTTGGACCTGCTCCTTTTACTCCGGGATGTCAACACAAACAATACTCCAGATGCTTGGGTATGTAATTTAAACACCTTAAACTCCTACTCTGTTTCTGACTTAAGAGTTAAAATTGACGATTTAATTTTGGAGCCGAATGGAAATCAAACAAGATGGAATAAGATTCTTCCTATCAAAATAAATATCCACTCTTGGCGGTTAGGACTTGATCGTCTTCCTACTCGTTGCAACCTAGATGCTAGAGGGATCGACATCCACTCAAAAAGATGCCCGGTGTGTGATGAGGACTTGGAATCGAATCAGCATCTATTTGTTGATTGCTTTTTGGCTGCTTCACTATGGAGGAAAATAGCATATTGGTGGGGTTTAGATGACTATCCGAAGCAATTGCAAAACCTAATCGAGTGGGGAACATCGACAAATCTTAATACCCTATCGAAATTATGTTTTGATGTCGTTGTCCAGGCTACCACATGGGTTATTTGGCGTTTTAGGAACCGGGTTTGTTTTGACTTGAAGCCCCCTCGTAAAGACATTTTAGAGGAAGAAATCAAGCTTCTCTCACACTCATGGATTACCCATAGGCTCAAAAAGTCGCATCCCTTATGGATTGATTGGATCCGAGATCCAATTTTGGCTTGTAAGAACTTGTTGTAACATTTTGTAACTTCCGTCTAGCATCTTGTTAGAGTTTTTTATATATATTCTTTCCGCCGTTCAAAAAAAAAACAAAGCACAACGGCTTAAATTGTTCAACATTTAAATAACAAAGATTTTAGATCATAACAAACACTACAAGAAAAAACTCTTTTAATGACACACGAAAAGTGTCAGAAAATGTCAAATAAAGTCACTAAAAGATTTTTTTCACCTTCACTTATAAAAAGTGTCATTAAAAGTCCAGGTGGTAAAAGTATATAGTAACACAGTTTCCTGACACTTTTTATACATGCATATTAGGCTACTATTTCTGACACATACATGTGTCACTATAGGCTACTAGTAAAGCAACTGGTCATATGTACTCTTTATACATGCATATTAGGCTGTTATAATTATTCCAAATTAACTAGTACATACAAAAAAACTGAGATTAGAATCTATTTATTATTTCAACCAAATATCGATATAAACCAAGTATTTGCGTAATCACAAACAAGTTACGAACATCTTTCTCAAGTACAAAATAAAAGTACAAGTTATCACAATCCAACCAAATCTAACTGAGCTAAAAAAAGAAAATAGGCATGCTTGGGACTTCAGAATCCTCATGTAGCTTAATTGTTTCATGCACGTATAAAAACTGCTCAAAGGCTTGCACGCACAAAACAACATTATTCAAAAAATGATAATTTAAATTCATGTTAGTTCATGAAGCGGTTAATCAAATTACGCGCCTCCAACTTGAAAGTTTTGATCACTTCTGCTACTCTTGACGACGAAAAAGTGTCAGACTTTTTCTCCGAATGTCCCATTTTGAATGTTTTCCCTTAAAATATAACCCGTAAGAATATTATATATCGCAGAGCACCCAAAAGTTATATCGAATCTATGAGAAAAGCCATTGGTAATGCCAAACATTCAATTCACAATTCCTGTCACAATCACCTGTGTTGATTGTTTCATTTGTTACTTCTGGAATTTGGACTCTTATGCCTTTAAACTTTGTTGTAGATATACACGTTAATGAGCCAGAAGGGGACATTTGGATATTTATGACCGGACAGGTAATTCTAAATTCATATCTTACGATATCCATTTTGTTGTAATAGTTGATATACTCATTGTTGTACTACACAATTTATAATAAAAACTGATGAGATTTTTTTAGGATGACATAGAGAAGTTGGTATCGAGATTAGAGGAGAAAATTCAAAGCCTTGAGGTTGGCTCGTGTATGGATGCAGTTGTCCTCCCGCTTCATGGTTCTTTGCCACCTGAAATGCAGGCAAGCTGTCATCTTCGTCTGTTATGGAGCTCACTTACCAATTACCATATTAATGAATAAGTTATTGTGACCTTTTTATATAAGTAATCTATATATTTTTCTACATTGAAATGTTTTATGAGGTTGATTCACTTAAATTGCACTTAGGTTGATTTTCGATCTGTATGCCTTGTTACTAGTTCTACCTGGCCTGTTAAAGACAAACCCTCACCCTAATACACACAGTTTTAAGTAAATGGCTTGAAATTGTCACGTCTAGTACGTTTTAGCCATTTGGGTTGCCACTCAAATTTTACAGTTTGCCATTATCTTTCCTACCTTTCTCATTATAACTAATGGATGCCTCATTGTTTATATGATTGTGCAGATTCGAGTGTTTAGTCCTCCACCTAAAGATTGTAGGCGTATCATTGTGGCTACAAACATTGCAGAAACATCTTTGGCTCAGTGACTGATCAAATTGAAAACGGTGTGATGCCAAAGATGAAGACCAACAAATAGGCGTTGGCTTGTTTGAAGAAAACAAACCATGAAGGTTGAAGAGGGAGAAAGAAAAACTATGAAGAGTCAAAGTAGTGGGAAACTACAAAAGCAAGTTTGTGTGAAGCAACCGCGAAGAAGATATAGTCTGTGATAGATGATCAAGAAAAGTAGAGAAAGGTCAAGTGATATGATCAAATTGAAGAATGAAGATGGTGTGAAGTCATCAGAGATTTTCAGGACGAGGTTTGGCATCAAGACATTAGGGAGGAACTGTAGATCAAGTAATGTCATGATTTGCCAAACATGTATATTGGTGTAATGGGTCAAGTAAAGAGCTGCAATGTATTCTGGTTCGGGCCAAAGTCCAACAGATCAATAGACGAACTAGATGGCAGTTAGAAGTTAATTATAGTTAGTTATAGTTAGTTATAGAAGTTAATTATAGTTAGTTATGGAAGTTAGTTATAGTTGGTTATGGAAGTTAGTTATATGGTAGTTATTAGTGAAAAGTCACAATGGTTCATAGAACCTGTTTGTACCGTTTTCTTATGTATAAATAGAGGTTGAAATATGTAATCAAAAAGTTCAAAAAAGTTCAGTTTTTTACAGTGATTGTATACAATTATTCTTGAACAAATACGAGTGATTCTTATATAAGTTTGTGTGTGATTGAAACCTGGGCAACAATTATCCTGACTGAGCATCAAATCGAGTTAAAGTCTGATCTATACCTTAAGGATCAAGAAAATGAATCTCTAGAGCGGCTATTTATGTGAAGTGTAATAAGTGTCTAATTACTTTATTCACAGCATAATTTTTATAGATTCGAGGTGTAGCCATATCTATTACAGTTTGTTATTATGATTTGATTTTTTATTATTTAACAAATGAGTTATATACATTTAGATTTATATAATTTTATAAGCTATTAGCTATATATACGTTGCTGAAATGTTGTTTAATCTAAAGTCAATATACCATTATTCAGTATGGAATTGGTGATAAGGTTTCAATGACCATTTGGTTATCTGCAAGTGTACTATTTTTTGCTAGCAACACACATGTATTGTACATCCCTGCTTAAGTTACTTTTGAAATATATTCGATCTATTTATGACACATACTCACCCATTTAAGAAAATTGTAAGTTAGGGTGCTTCTCTTTACACATGACTGATACACAGTAGTATTTGATTCAGTCAAGTAGTCGGCCACTGTAAATAAATAGCCCAATTTAACTAAAATCCCACACATCTGATCCACTAAATTGAAGATTGTGACTTCCATGACCTACAAATTCCACAAAATGCAGTTTTCCCGTGACCTGCAAAAGTATACCATATGTTGTAAAATCAACAACTCTCAGTGGTAATTCTTATGTTCTTTTTTTTTGAACGGCGATTTGTATTAATTAATAACTAGCAAGAAGCTAAAACAAAGATACAACGAAAAAAATGATAAAATTAAATGGAGCAAGCCACTCTAGGGGTGGTGATCCATTCGAGCCAATTCTTAAGTTTTAAGGTTCACGTTTCACCTATTAGAGATGAATCATCGTGTGAGAATTGCCACATCTAATATATGCTAAACTAACAGTAAACGTCAACCAGAACTAATTCAATCTTGAATATAAAATTTGCAGAATGTTAGAGAATGACATCCAAGCAGTGAAGGGAACTTCTTTTTTGTGGTTTGAATTCAAAGCTTTTCATTATCAAGTCACATGAATCCATTGATCACATGTCCACCAACCACGTCACCCGCTGCTGACCCATTAGGGTTAACCATAGATATCTTTAGAGACTTTCTTGGCCATGAGAAAATTCCATTTATATGATGAGGCGTAAAATTGTGGAGCTGATAAATAACGATTAACAACATTATTGACCAACCGGAAGGAAGCTAGAGTAAAGACAAATATTACATAAAGGAGGACACTCCCATGTCAAATAAACATAGATATGTCAGAAACATAAATAGATTATAGAGTAAAGACAAATATTACATAAAGGAGGACACTCCCATGTCAATTAAACATAGATAATACTTCCCTTTCTATTGCCAATGCTACATTGAGAAAAAAACATGACGCGGTATTGGTTCTCAGCCATTGAAATGTTGTGAATATTAAATCCTAGCTATTCAAAATAAAATAATACTTCCATTCCGCTCCTAAGTTTAAGGGATATACTTGTGAATATCCTCTCCCAACAAAATTGTCAATACTTTTTTTGTTGCTTTTGAGTGTTGGCGCCATTTTTGACATAGTGACTCTATATAAAGAGTGGAATATAGACTTATGAGTATTGTCACGCTCAATCTCATTAGTCACTATCACTCTCAAAATAGCTATATTAGATGGACAGGTCATTGTTCATACAAACTTGCCTAATCAACAACCTGATGAACAACATGTAACACACACACACAAATTCTATCCTTATACTTTATACAGTAGTTTATTATTGCATTCATCTTTCACATATTCAACTAACAGAAGTATAATTTTATAGGTAAGTTGATGATGATGTTTTAATGGCTGCAAACGAAAATGGCTTGGATTTGACTCAATGTTGTTTAGTTAAGCTTTTACTCAGTTTCAAAGCTGGACAAATCTTCTTGACATAGGCCAGAGGTGATTGGAGAGATGCAATTGCTCAAAAATTACATATTTCCCTTGGTTACCCATACTGATACAAAGAATGTTTCGAGAGGTTGTATGCATTGAAAATAGATTGTGGGCGAGTTTGAGGCTAATTAAAAAAAGATAACAACCATTGTTGCCAAAGAGGCTAATTAAGAAAAAGATAACAACCATTGTTGCCAAACACCCTTTATTTTCAGTGTAACCTCTGATATTGTCATTCATGAGTTGCTTTCATCATTTGAGGTTAATAATTGATGTTTTTTCAACAGCCTTTTATATTCATAGTCAATTGTTGTGTTTAGTAGTTTTTAAGCACTATTTGCATTATAAATTAAGTATATTATTGCCGATCAGGTATAATATGACTCGACTTTAGGTTTACATTGCAGGGTCACTATCCCATTCTTTTCCGTGGTGTGAATGGAACAGTTGCCCTTGAATTCATCGTTGATTTAAGACCTTTGAAGGTAAATTTTTGTTGGATTATGGTAGTTGGACTAGCACTAATACGATTAGAAATATGTGAGCCTATTGGGAGCACAAATGTAAGACACAAAGAGTACGTTTATTATGTAATTAATGTATATAATTGTTTTATAATTATTAATTATATAATATATTTCACGAAATATATTTAAATGGTTGTTAGTTTCTGTTAGATGCTTAGCTAACTTTATATATCCGTTAAATAAAAAAGAGAAGGGCTTAAAATGTCGAAAATGGAAACCCTTGTCCTCCTCCCAAATGTGGCAGATTTTTGAGGATTCTAGAAAGGGATTTGTGTGCAAATTATAGTGATAATGATGAGTGTTTAGGATAAGATGGAAAAGTTGTGAAAAGCTTAAGACTTAAAGTTTATCTTCAAGATTTTAGAGTTATCTACAACTAGGG
>BQNB010054758.1:24162-39410 GCA_026074375.1 Tanacetum coccineum | reverse complement strand
CTGGAAGTGATGAGAATAGACTGAAACTATATGATTTGATGTACATATTGTCAATGTTGCTGATATGACGGGTTGCTAAAGAGCTTTGAAGAATAGTTGCTGCAAAGATCAAAAGAGATGACTTGAAGCATTGCAGATCAAGAATAACTTGAAGAATTCTATTTACAACATCCTCAGAAAGCTTAAAGTATTTAAAGTAAAGATCAAGAATGTATTGAAGGAACTTGAAGTTCACAAGTGAAGATCAAGTTAGGGGAGGATTGTTGGGAAATAGATTGTAAAAGACTTAATACTGGTAGTATAACAGTTAAGTCTGATAGTAATAGTTAGTTCTGGTAGTACTGAGTTAATACTGGCAGTACTAAGTTAAGTCTGGCAGTACTAAAGTTAGTACTAGTAAAGTAGCAATACTAGAGTTAGTACTGGTCATATTTAGTTAAGTCTGTTCATAGTTAAGTCTGTTTATGTAATAGAATAGTAATAGTTATCTTAGAGATATGTTAGGAGATATCTTAGGAAAGGATATGTATTATCCTTTCACACGTTTGTAAAGCCCATTAGGGTTTCCTTGGTGTATAAGAGGAACCCTAAGGCACAATGTTATGTACGTGATTGAAAAATATCAATAGAAGCATTAGAGCTTAATAGCAAATTAGTATTATTGTTTCTTCTTAATTCTTGTGTTAAGATTCCGCATTAACACTTGATATTCATAGTCAGTGTCTCTCATATAGTTGATTTGGATTTATTCAAGTTAGCTATCGTCTTACAAAAGGCTAATCAGATCCTATACCAAGGACCTACAATATTGAAACTGAATTAGACTCGCTTATATACGTTAGTAACCTTGGCTACTTTTGACCAGTTTGAATCATGCCGTATAAACAAAGAAGTCATTCAAAGATTTCGATGTTTGTTTAAAGACTAATGTATTATTATTTAAAGCAAGAATAAGCATTGCTTTATTGGAAAAATATGTATCTTTGCTCTTAACATGTTCATTTGTATATGAAAATTTGCTGCAACAATTTTATATAGTAAAGGCCTTAGGGGGATTTTTGGTTTGTGTTTCTTAAAGTGGTTATTATCATATTATGTGTGTTTATAAGAGAAATTAGTTATTTCTATTTGATTAGTTGTGCTAAAAGAGTATTTTCTTATAAGAATGAATTAAAGTGCTTTTAGTTAGTAAAAGCTATGTGCCTGAAAATGAGGTTCATTCCACTGATGTATGTTCGGGTTGGAAATACTATTATGCATACTATAAAATTATAACAAATGCAAGTATCGGGAAATACTATGCATACTATGTCATTCTTTAATAAATAATATAATGTGTTTTCAGCGGACCTGATCGTATTGTACCCATTGTTGACAGGTTTGGCATGGATCCTGGAGCTCTACTTGAAAATGTAATGATGCTTCTTTCACACTCTATATTGCTGGTTTGTATGGTAACTAATTGCTTCTTCTTTCACATATTATGAAGATAATCTATCCACGTGCTTACACATACGAGCATCAATACAACCTGCTCATTGGCTTGGCAGCAAAGATGGACGAAGAACCTTTTAGACTACTGGTGGGTATTTCTTAAGTTAACTATTTCTAAAAAGTCAAAACTATACTTTTTTGGTCTATCAATTCACACTCTGAATGTAATTATTTCCCAGATTGTTGATTATGTCATTACTTTGTTGTGTGTTGACTTGTGTTGACTTCACTAGAAGAGGATAACTTGCAGAGCGCCGTGTCTACATTTTGCTTTTGCTTTTAGATATTCTTATGCTTTTATGTGTATGTTCATTAACTTGCAGAGCGTCAAGTACCCCAGAATGTGTATGTTCATTAACCTAAGATAATCATGACTATCTTACATTTAGAAACTAAATTGAAATTATTATAGAAAAAACATGGGTTAATTGCCTAAAAATATATTATACTTGACACATTTTGTTATTGTGTGTAGAGTACTATTTTTTTGTCATTGTGACATCAAACTTTTGAAATCGTGCTATTGTGTGTATTTTGTGACCATTTTATCCTCACTTTTTTCAAATTTCTATGGGTAAAATAAAAATAGCCACAAAATACACACAATAGCACGAATTCAAAAGTTTGGTGTCACAATGGCAAAAAAATAGTACTCTACACTCAATGACAAAAAGTGTCAAATATAATACATTTTTAGGCAATTAACCTAAAAACATCTATTTTTAAGAAATAAATACTAGAAGCTGAAGAGACAAATCATGCACTTATGGCTATCAGCTCAAGCAATGAGGTAAACTTTGTTTCGTAAAACTTGCATTGGAATTCGTACATACCCTTACAACACTATTGATGAAACAAACAGAATCAGTTAGGTGATCAAGAACACAAATACTTGCCTATAGTCAAGCGTATAGAAACTATAAAGCTCACTTTTACTTTTCAAAAATAGCAAACTTTCTATAAATAAAAGCTTACATTTCAGGCTAATGAAATATATGAAAAAGATGAAAAGCTTAAAAGATATAGGAGAATTGGAATGAAAGCTGTCAAAGAAAAGGAACAATTGCAGAAAACATTAGATTCATGGAAAGATTCTTCCAAGAATCTTTGGAGATTATTGAATCTGGCATGAGTTCAAATTGTAAAGGTTGGCTGGATGTGAAATACAATCAAACACTGAGGTTCTAAGTTATGAGGAGGAAATGAACTTATTCTCTGTTTTTAAATTGTTCAAAATATGAATTCAATTGGAAAAAACCTTTGTACAGTAGGTTACAAAGACTAATGATTTTAAAGGTGTTCCACATCCCTTAAGTGGAGATTATACTCCTAAACCACAAGAGGAAATTGATGATTCTTTGTATGTTTATGGTAAAAAGGGTCCTCAAAAAACCTGAAATTGGTTGTCCCAGATGACAATTTCTTCTGAGCATATCTACTGTCAATCAATGACAGTGAATGAATCTTTGTTGGAAATACCTTTGATCACTTTTTTTTGAGACTGAATCAGAAAGTAAAGTGTATCCAAATGATATGACTAAGTCAAGGTGGAAATAACTATGAAAAAGTTTATGTCCCAGAATTACAATAAGTTGAACCTAGTGTGCAAAGACAGATTCTAAATACTCCTAGGCAACCACACAAAGAGTAAGAAACACATAAAGTTAATAGAAGAATTGTAATGATATGATGGAAAGAGAACTAGGGAAGTTAACTCTTTTACAAACAGAAGAATATTTTTGTTTTGTTTAGTCAAGTCATTTGATTAAAGATTGTGACTATTGTGAAAAGAAAATGTTAAGGGAAGCTGAGGTTAAGAGGGTTGTTAATACTGGTAATAGGATGGAAAAACCAGTCTGGACAAAAGATAACAGGTCAATCACTCAAAAAATTGTTCCTATATCAGTACAACTTAATGCCACCCCCCTTGGTTTGCCTAATTTAATTCCAGTTATGCCTAATATTAAATACTGGTAGGACAAATATTAATTCTGAGTAGTGCCTAAAGTTAGATGCTTTTAGTCAATATTAATTATGTTAGACAGACAGCCAGTACCTAACAAGTAACAAGACCTCAAACAGTTTTAGTCCCAAAAGACCACAGATGAATCAAATTAATCAAAGAAGGAATTTTTCAAAATCACATTTGTCTGTAAGAAGACCCTTTGCAAAAACTACAGCACAAATGTCTCACTCTAATGCTGTAATGGGAAATTGGGGATCTACTGTTAAGACCTCAACAAGTTATAATTGGAGGAACTCTAGACCAAACTTCAATTATAACAGTGGACCAACTTTTATTAGAACTGTGAATGCTAAAGGTCCACAATGCTACCCCAAGCCTATAAAGTCTGGTCCGCTAAAGAGACTAATTTCTCTTTTTCATGTGCAGGAACATCCACTGAAGAACATGGTAGACAGAGGAATATTTAATAGTGGATGCTCAGGGCACATGACAGGTAACAAGGATCAACTGGATGATTTTGAAGAATTCAATGGGGGATCTGTTACCTTTGGAGGTAGTGCCACATGCAACATCACATTTAAAGGAACAAAAAGAGGTTGGTTAAATTTAGCTTTTTTATAGTGATTCTTTAGATGTAAAAGAAAAAGGGCATTAACCCAAATACTCAATACACAATATGATGAGAAAGCAGCACAAGGGTTCTTTTTTACTAAACTTGTGTCTGTTGTGTCCTTCTGGACTTATAGGATGCCTGATGAAAATCAGATCCTTTAAGGTCCCAATACCCACAGTAAGTGTCGGTTTTGATATGAAGACCCTACTCCTGCAAAATGTTTTGCATTGTTATGATTGCTAAACCACATCTGCAGAATCTAAAATTATGGATAGAGTTAGGTCATATCAAATTTAAAAACCTAAACAAACTTGTTAAGGGTAAACCTAGTCAGAGGTCTACCTTCTATAGTTTTCAAAAAAGACCACACATTTGTAGCTCTGCCATAAAATGCAACAACATAGGCCTCCTGCAAGTCCAAGTTAAAAAAGAATTACTCACTGAGCCACACACACCTTGCATAGGATCTTTTTGGTCCCTCCGTTTCTATAAAAGAGCCTTAATCATGCAAGTTATCTGCCATTGTAATTCACAGATGATTTTACCAGATTTAGTTGGAATTCTTTTTTCCTCTAAGGATGAAACTAGTGGCATTCTTCATACCTTTATTAGGCTAAAAAAAAAAAAAAAAAAAAAAAAAAAAAAAAAAGAAAAAATAGAAAAAAACGAAAAAAAAAAAAAAAAAAAAAACAAAAAAAAAAAAAAAAAAAAGAAATGAAAACCACTCCGCTTATTCGATATGGTAAATCATTAAGATCAATAATGGCACTGAATTTAAGAATAGAAGATATGCCTTGAATTTTGTGGAAACAAGGGAAAGAACAATAGTATAGTAATGCCAGAACTCTACAAAAAAATGGAGTTGCTAAAAGAATGAACAGAACCCTAATTGAGGCTGCTAGAACTATGCTAGCAGATTCTCTCTTACCAACCACTTTTTAGGCAGAAGCAGTTAGCACTGTTTGCTATATTTTTAACAGGGTAAATGAAGAGACAAAACTCAAACAAAACTCCATATGAGCTTTTGTTTGGCCACAAACCAATTATTAGCTACATAAGACCTTTTGGGTGTCATGTTACCATTCTAGATACTCTTAGTGTGCTTGGCAAGTTTGATGGAAAATCTGATGAAGGATTCTTAGTTGGTTACTCACTAAATAGCAAAGCCTATAGGGTTTATAATTTAGTAACCAAAAGAGTAGAAGTAAATATGCATGTTAATTTTCTTGAAGATAAACCCAATGTCAAAGGAGTAGGATATAGATGGATGTTTGATATTGACTATCTTACTGATTCTATGAACTATATACCTGTATCTTTGGAGAATCAAGCTAACCCACATGCAGGTACTCCAGAGAAAACTAACAATGCAGGTATTTCAGAGAAAACTAACAATGCAGGTACTTCACAAACTCCAAAGTCTAATGCTTCTGAGGAAAAAGATGAGGATGTAGAACTTATTGTTGTACCTTCAGCTGTAACGATTCCTGAAGAAATTCTTAACTCAAGGACATCTTCCACAAAGTCAAAGAAAGAGAAAATCTTGACAGACCCTCAGCAAGAGGAGAAGGTTTCCTCAACTGATACTTTAAAAGATAATCTTAAGATTCAAGCTTTTAGAAGAGAGTTGGAACAAATTGCCCTAAAACATTTAGGGACAGCCCCTGAAAACAACTCTACCAGTACTCCTTCAGTTAATAATGGTAGTCAGACAGTTAATACTGGTAGGCTTGATCATGATGATTCACCTATGCCAGAGCTCGAAAATCTTCACAAGTCCTGAGACCAGGAATATTTTGGATGAGGCATCTATGATGAGTGAAAGGCATGATAACTGACTTCAATTAGTCTTCCTACAGAAATTGAGAGTCAAGTCCTACTCCGTACACTTAGGAATTCATAATATTCACCCAAAAAGTCAACTACTTTGTGATCCTAAGTCTGCTGTGGCAAACTAGAAGCAAGTGGCAGGACAATCAGAGCTCATTCTCTTCTACTGTCATATTCAAAAGCAGCAAAGAAACAAACACAAAGATCAATAGCATTGTTTGTATGCCAGTTTCTATCTCAGGAGGACCAAAAAGATTGCTGAAGCTCTACAAGATGATAGTGGTTCAAGCGCATGCAAGAAAAACTGATTTACAGTTCAAAGCTTACAACAAGTATGGGTTCGTGTAGTTCTACCTCATGGAATGAAGTGATTGGTACAAAGTGGTCTACAGAAATAAAAGAGATAAAGAGGCGTGGTTGAGAGGAAATAAGGCAGGGGGGAATTTGGTGCCCCCGGGTACACCCATGAATAAGTAATAGACTATGATGGAGGTTTGGGCTCTGTGGCAAGAATAGAAGCTATCAGGTTATTTTTAGCCTTTGCCTCATTTATGGGGTTCATAGTATTCCAAATGGATGTAAAAAGTGCTTTTCTGTATGGCACTATAGATGAAGAGGTTTATGTCTCACAACCTCCTGGTTTTGTTGATCCTGATCATCCTAATAAGGTTTATAAGGTGGTCAAAGCTTTGTATGGGACTACATCAAGCTCCTAGAGCTTGTTATGCTACTTTATCAACATTCCTAGAGAGCAAGATACAAGAGGGGCACAATTGACAAGACTTTATTCATTAAAAGGGACAAAAAGGATATCATGCTGGTTCAAGTGTATGTTGATGATATCATTTTTGGTTCTACTAACAAGTCTTGGTGTGATGAGTTTGAAGCCTTGATGAAAAGCAGATTTCAGATGAGTTCCATGGGTGAACTCACATTTTTCTTAGGTCTACAAGTCAAACAGAACAAGGGAGGAATCTTCATATCTCAGGACAAGTATGTAGCTGAGATACTCAAGAAATTTGATCTGGTAAATGTGAAAGTTGCAATAACACCCATGGAGACTAAGGTGCCTCTAACAAAGGATGAGGAAGCTATTGATGTAGATGTACACTTGTACAGATCCATGATAGGATCCATCATGTACTTAACTCCACTAGACCTGATAAAATGTATGCAGTTATGTGTTTGTTCACGTTTTTCAGGTAACTCCTAAAAGACTTCTCACTCAATTGTGTCAAGAGAATCTTCAAGTATCTTAAGGGCAAACCAAACTTGGGCTTATGGTATCCTAGGGAATCACCCTTTGACTTAGAAGCATTCTCTGATAGTGATTATGGTGGGTCCAACCTTGATAGGAAATCAACAACAGGTGGTTGTCAATTTCTTGGACAAAGACTTATCTCAAGGCAATGTAAGAAACAGACAATAGTGGCTACTTCAACAACTGAAGCTGAATATGTAGCTGCTCTAAAATGTTGTGGACAAGTATTGTGGGTTCAAAATCAATTACTGGACTATGGTTTCTGTAACATCCGAGAATGTTTGAATTTTTGAATGACTATTTCAGTCATTGACTTTTAGTGTCTGGCTTGACTTATAAGAACGACCACCTAAAGCACGTTTTCACGACTCGGACTCTAAAGCAATTTAATGTAAAACGACATTCCTGGCAACTTTTCAGTTTTGACCGAGACCTGGAAACAGTCAGAAGGTGACTGAAATGCCCTCGCTAAAAATTTTAAACACAACGCGTACCGACCCAAAATAATTAAATTTGTATTTAATTATCATAAGTTATTGAATAAAAGTATTTAATAAATTAATTCTCTTGTTAATCGAAAATGTATGTTAAAAACGCAATTATTAAAGTTATAATTCGTTTTACGGATAAAGTTTATCGGAAAAATGTATAAATGAATAATAAACGTTTGAAATAAATTTTATAAAATGTTTACGAAAAATTAGTCGAGTGAATACTCATTTTTATCAGAAAAATGATTTAGAAAACAATGGCGCAAGTTTCGCGGCTCGACTCATTCGTTAAGTCGTTCGAATAGGTCCCGAACCGAAAGTTGTAAAAACTACCTAAAATATTTACACAACTAACCCCCATCTTTTATAACTTGTCACCAATAATTATAACTTTTAAAAACATTTATATAAATATAAAAGTTTTACATTTCATTTTCATTTCCATCTCTATACAACACACACATATAACCCTAGTTACTCCTCTCCCCTCTCATAAGGTTTCCGGCGCCGCCACTGGTACTCCGGCCAAAATCCGGCGAACCCACTGCCCATGCCACCGCCACTCCACGCCATCCTGCCACACCCCACCATCGATCCATCGTCTATACATCATCATCACCTCACCACCAAATCCACATCCACCATCACCATCCGCACCCCGTACCATCTCCATCATCGCGCTGTCATTCTCACCACCACAGCCGTCATCACCTCGCTGTACCATCACCCCTATGGGTGCGTTCGTTTTCGTTATAACTGCACCAGAAGGTGCGTTTGGTTTTCTATAAACACCAACAGGGTGTATTTCGTTTTGGTCTTAAAACCACTAGGGTCCGTTCGGCTTTGTTTATAAAACGCAAAAGGATGCGTTCGGTTCATATGTTAACACCACGAGGGTGTTTGTTTCGATGACAACCACCGCACCACGAGGGTGCGACTGGTTTGTGTCTCACCACCGAAAAAGGGTGCGGTTGGGTTATAGTAAAACATGGGTGTGTTCGGGTTGTTGTGGTTCACAGCCGGGTGAGTTTGGTTTCGGAGATAAGCTCTAGACTAGGGTCCGTTTGGTTCATAACAGACCGGGGTGTTTGGTTGTGTACGACCACCACTAAGGGTGCGTTTGGTCTGTTTTCATAGATTAAGGTGCGTGTGGTTTTCACAGCGAGTGCGTTTGATTTCGTGGTATATCACCACCGGGTGCGGCGGTTTGGGTATAACAGCCAAAGGGCTGGGTTCGGTTGTATCCGAGGCACCAACGAGTGCGTTGGCCTCCCTACTCGCACAAGGGTGCGTTTGGTTTACGGGATAACAGCCCAAGGAGGTGTTTGTTTTTGGTTATAAACACCCACATAGGGTGTTTGGCTGTTAGACAGCCTTGAGGCGTGTTTGATTGGTTTTGCAACACCAAAAAGGGTGCGTTTGGTTGGGTCGTGACAGCCGTTAGGGCTGCGTTTGGTAATAAAAACAGCAGCAAGGGCTGCGTTTGGGTGAGTAGAAAGCTGTGAGGGTGCGTTTGGGACAGCATAAATCAAATAGGAGGGTGTTTGGTTTGGCAGTTTTGCCAAACGGGGGTGTTTGGCTTAGCGAATCAACGAGGAAACGACGAGGGTTTGTTTGGTTTATATATCAAAACGACAAATAAAAATAACTTAAGTTTTAATAAATATTAAAACTGGATAAATATTATTTGGTGGGTTTTAATCGGTTAAATAAATATAATCCTTAATAATTGTTTTAATTTAAATATAATGGTGTATATATACATTATATCTAAACACGCGGGCATTTGAAATATTGAAACGCGATTGATTTCAATATATATTCATTAACTGAAAACGTTTAGTTTTGCGAAAATGGAAAACGATTTACAAACGGAAAAGTCATGACGAAAATTTATATGATTTTCTATATTCACGATTTACTAAAACTTTATTAATTTAAAGAAACGATAAAAGGGATTAAGATATGTTTTAAGATATATTAAATGGTATTATACAATAACATGGACAACGAGCGAAAACTATACTTTTACAATAAGGCGAGTGTTTTAGACACGACCTGTTAAAGAAATGAAACATAATTTATAAAATGTTAAATTATATTTTATAATGGTTATAAACGGTTACCAACTTCGGTTGTTTAAGTTATAATAGTAAGATACGTGTCAACTTTTATTCAAAGTCTTTTGATTAATTAAATTGGAGTCAAACTAATTTGGTCTAATTAACAACTCGCATTTATCATATAAGACCTGCAAGATATTATACTTTACATTAATCTTTTGATTGATTGTCTTTGTTATATAATTCACGGTAGGAATTATATAAGGGTTATTTTTCATAAGTAATATATAAAGAATATACATTACACACTTTGCGTATATTTTCAATTTATTTATTTAACCAACCACCAAATTATTACCACGTTAAATCTAAATCTTTTATCAACAAGTCGCGTTGATGTAACCATTCATCGGGAAACCCAAATGAGTATCCTAGGCTAGTGAGGCTTAGCCGTTAAGACTAGTTGCAACTTCTTGGTCGAGCCGTTCCAGTTTCCCGTTTCTGTCTGGGGGGGGGGGGGGGGGGGGGGGGGGGGGGGGGGGGGGGGTGTACTCAAATGTGACATTCCCGCCATCAATCTTCATCAACGATGTGAGTGTTATAGCCCCTCTTTCCACTTGTTTTACATTTACTTTACAAATCGACTGGGGAGAATACATGCTCAATACAACTGTTTACATATTCGTTTACAAATATCTTTCTGAAACTATTCACATATTTGGTTTACATACTTATTTACAATCATTACAAACACAACTACATGGTTGATTTACAAAACTTGGTTTCATACATTGTCAACTTTACTCGTTTGGCATACGGTTACGAAATTGTTTACATACTCATTTCGAATCCAACTACTTGATTTATATCACACTCTTTTCTACTTATGGATTTAAGTACTCAAAGCTATTTACGAATACAATGGTTACTTTTACTTTGGACACAAGTACTTTATGTGAGAATTTCCCTTTTTACGTGGTTTGCCTAAGTTACTCTATTGCCATGAAGTCCCCCTATCATGAACCGTTAATTTCTTGACCGAAGGACCGGTTGAGGGAGCGCGAATGCTGTGAATAGATCTATTGGGAATGAACTTCCCCGTCCGGGTAGATAACAACGCACTACCATGTACACGGACGCATTACATTTGAGGAAACCAGGTGCTAGGCAATGCACCTACCGGGGCACTAACTTATAGCAACATATACTTAAGGTTTCGGTGTCATGAGCTTAGCGCAACAGTAAATGTTATCTATGTGGTACTGTATTTGTTATAGTAGACCCATACATTTTGAAAAATCAACGACCTCACTGTCCATACTACTTATTGAACATTACAAATTTCTGAACACTTTTCATTATATTGCGGGGAAGCAATTAAACACTAAACACTTTTGATTCTGCATTTACTCTTACATTTTTGGCGATTATTATAAGGATTGAAATAATCATACATACTTTATATAAACGTTGGATTCCAACAAATTTACAATTATACTTACATAACTCTATAACTTACAACTTTAAGTGACACGTTTAAGCATGTTTTTCTCATGAATGTAGACTGCTTGATTATTTGGATGGCACTGGAGTCTTTACATTCAAGTTTTATCATAGGTGATGCAAATTTTGGACAACCTAATATTTTTGATTTCAAAAAATTCAACGAGATTGTTTTACAAACTACAACATTAAAGAGGTCGTTCTCTTGTAACATGTGCTATTGTATTATGATGTAAATTAAAAAGTAACGCCCCCTGACCTATTTCCCGCTGCGACACATTTTTGGGTGTTACAGATTTGTTATCAGAGCAAGGTTATAGAGAACTAGGTTGTTGCAAATTTTTACCCCTAGACTATAACCGTTTTCACAAATATTGCATCACATCAAACATTTTCAAAGTGCATACAAACTACTTGCTTATGTGCTTACATTACGTGCTGCATTAAGTACTTACGTGACATACATATATGTAATATATATATGCTTACATATTTTGCGTATATCGCGCGTTTATTTATATAAGAGTTATTTATATAAATACCAGAGCATTTCTTCAGACATAGTGAGTTGCACAATGGTCTCATTTCGTTCTCAAACATTGTAATTTAAACAATGGTCTCTAGGGATATTTTTTTATTCTTAAACAGCGTTATACTATATTGTATTACACAGAGACCGTCATAACTTTTTTTTGTTTACATGGAATTATTGTATAATCTAAGTATTGCAAGTCTTGTATGGGCGGGACTTGTAATATGAAGATTGATATGATAATTGCTATGTTAACAAAGCCCGTCACAGTTCTGTTTACATGGGATTATGTATGAATTTAAGTATTACAAGTCTTGTATGGGCGGGACTTGTAATAGGAAGATTGATATGATAATCGCTATGCTGGTTCGTTCATAAAGACCTCTTATCTTGTTTACTTTAAATCAAGTACTCATTACTATCTTGAGCCAAAGTCGATCTTCGCCTGATTGTTTTTACTCCCCGTCTCCGAAGTACGAGTTTTTATACTCGTTCATACCCATTAAGCATCGGCAATCGTTATGTCATTCAACCACCTTGAAAAACGTTGGTGTACGCGTGTTCATCAGAATTTATTAATTAAGATAATTTATATCTTTTATTTTGAAAGATTGGGATGCCTCTTCATTTAAATAAATATATGTACAAATCACCGAACCATAAGTTTATCATTTCTTACTTACATAAATTTGGACGCTTCTTTATGTAAATAAGAAATCTTGGCTGGGCAACCTCCTAAGTTTGCAGCCATAGTTGATTGATCCTCTTTTTTCGATTGTTCACAAATATGAGCCTTATCAAGTGACGCATTTGTCACAACCCCAAAACGGGTCCCGTCGGAATAGATAACCGGGGGCGTGACGTGTCATGGATATCACAATCACAAATACAAAGAACGACCTCTAAATGGTACGTTTGGAAAATCATACTTGTTACATTAATAAGATAAATAGTCTTACAATAATCTCAAAAGAAGTTTTTAAAAACTGCGGAAGCGTAAATTATAGTTTGCGAAATATTTAACAAGCATGATAAATCAGAAGTCTTGAAAATGGATGACATACAGTAAGAAGACTTCAACTAGCACATTGACAGATATCCAAGCTAAGCACCTGAAAACATTGCTTAAAACGAAGTTGATGAATTTATAGGTTTATTTTCAAACGTAATAGTGTGGACAACAAGTTATAAAACGTATATGACTATTATAACAGATACAATATCACAATAAAAATGTTTTTGTTGCACTAAGCTCATGAAACCGAAGCTAATAACGAAAGCAAAATATATAATCATGCCAAGTAAAGCCTGCCCTGACAGGTATCCCAAACCAAAGATCACCTAAACGAAATGAAATTCGACATGACATACATCCGTTAATCGGTACCTCCAATACAAGTAAGCGCTACTTACCCGGATGGGGGTTATTAGCCCCAATAGATCTATTTATTCACTCGCGCTTACTTAACCAACCAGTCGGTCATAGAAAATTAACGGTTCATGATAGTTCGGGCAATAGTGGGTTTGTACGCAAAACTCAGGCAACACATAAACATGCAAAGATAACGTAAATGTAACATCCGAGAATTTTCGAATTTTTGAATGACTATTTCAATCGTTGACTTTTAGTGTCTGGCTTGACTTATAAGAACGACCACCTAAAGCACGTTTTCACAACTCGGACTCTAAAGCAATTTAATGTAAAACGACATTCCTGGCAACTTTTCAGTTTTGACCGAGACCTGAAAACAGTCAGAAGATGACTGAAATGCCTTCGCTAAAATTTTGAACACAACGCGTACCGACCCAAAATAATTAAATTTGTATTTAATTATCATAAGTTATTAAATAAAAATATTTAATAAATTAATTATCTTGTTAATCGAAAACGTATGTTAAAAACGCAATTATTAAAGTTAAAATTCGTTTTACGGATAAAGTTTATCGGAAAAATATATAAATGAATAATAAACGTTTTAAATAAATTCTATAAAACGTTTACAAAAATTAGTCGAGTGAATACTCATTTTTATCAGAAAAATGATTTAGAAAACAATGGCGCAAGTTTCGAGATTTGAATCGTCCGTTAAGTCGCTCAAACGAGTCCCGAACCAATAATTAACAAAAGTTACACGTTAGGTCCCTGTGGTAATATTTACAACTTTTACCCTACACTATAAAAGACTTGCCACATTTTCTTATAACTTTTTAATACATATATAAAAGATACATAACATCTTTTATTTCATTTTCATTCCATTTGATAAAAAAAAATGTATAAACACACACTCCATCTCTCTCTTTCTCATTATCCGGCAGCCCCCTCCCCCGCCGGCCACCACCACCACGCCGCCGCCGGAAAACTTTTCCGGCGGGCTTTTCCGGCCAAGTCCCAAATCTTCTCCTCATCATCCGATCTATACGATCCACTATACCACTCTCCTCCACGCGCCCTCTCCACCACCACCGACGCACCAACACCACCCCCTCTCTCATCGTCAACGTCATCTTCGCGCCATCAACATCATCACCATAGGCACAGCCACTCATTTAGGGTGCGTGTGGTTTTCAGAATTTGCACCCGATGGGTGCGTTTGGTTTTGTTCATACCAAGAGAAGGATGCGCATGGTTTATAAAAAAAAATAGACTAGGGTGCGTTGATGTTGTAAAACCCCTCAAGGGGTGTTTGTTTGTTCGGTGACAGAAAGCCACAAGGGGGGGGGGGTGTCCGGGTTGGGTTAAAATCACCAACGAAGGGTTTGTTTGTTTGGGTCAGCAGCCATTAAGGCTGCGTTGAGTTTAAGGGCAGCACCATAGGGTGCGGTTGGATATATTAGATTAGGGTGCGGTGGGTTTGTTATATCACCAGCTATGGGTGCGTTTGTTTTGATAGCAACAGCTATAGGATGCTTTTGGTTTTCTTAACCACGCCAAGGGGCGTTTGGCTCGGGATTTAAGACCTCAGCGGGTCCGTTTGGTTTGTGACAGCACATTAGGGTGCGTTTGGGATGGCTGCGAACAGCCAAGAGGCGTTTGGGTTTGTTAACAGCAGCTAGGCTGCGTCGGGCTCATGGGTTGACAGCCCCGAAGGGCGTCAGGTTGGGTCTCAAACCCATGAGGGTGCGTCGAGTTTGGTTTAGCACCGACGAGGGTGCGTTTGGATCCGGGTTATAGCAGCAATAAGGGTGTTTGGATGGCTGTCTAACAGCCATGGGTGCGTTTGGCTGTTACAGCAGTTTAGGGTGTGTTTGGGTTGATGTTGGCAGCCGTAGTGTGCGTTTGGATTTGGGTTTTAGCACCGAGTAGGGTGCGTTTAGTGTTAGTAAAAGCGAAAGGGTTGCGTTTGGTTTGATGATTTCGGCAGCAGAGTGCGTTTGACTTAACACAACAGATAAAGGTGTGTTTGGTTTGGTATTAACAGTCGCAAGGGCTGTTTAGGGGTTCTCGTTTAGTCGTTATGCCGCGGCAAGGGCTGCGCTTGTGCTGTGTTTTCA